>JAQGCC010002819.1:0-17100 GCA_034698905.1 Xestoiulus laeticollis | reverse complement strand
TGACCGGGAGGTCAAACTGTGGTCAAAGTTTGACTACAGGTTACTTGACCACAGATTTTACCAGCGTTGGTAAAACCAGCCATAATTGGCTAGACTACTTGCGAAAAACGATTCGCAAACGAACCTCGACAAAAAGGAAGTTAAAGCTGCTACAATTTTGGACTAACTTCGAAAATTTGGTTTTAGGTAAGACAATTTTTTTATTTAATTTAAAAACTATTACAATATAATAAAAAGCATCACTATAGTGTTTCAAACAAAAATAATATCATTTAAATAATGTATACAAAAACATTTTTGTTCTCACAGAATTAAGCTGCTAAACACTGCTAAGACATTTGAGTACCCTTATTATTAACATCTAATTTGGAAAGCAACACCTATTTTACAATAATGAAATCATCCAATCACTGTCCCTACACTATCCAGTCACTGCAAAGGGAAATTCACTTTTATCCACACAAAAAATGCTCACACTATAAATGTCCCTCAAAATGTACATGCACAATGTAGTACCCTAATATTCTGTTCAAATGCAAATACTTTCCTTAAACATTGTGGATAGCAACATAATGTATAGTAACTGAATTTGTATACGTAAAAATAGATTCATGAATTTTACAGAACTGGCTCTAAACAAAAGATAAGGGAGCTAAACTTTTGACAAAATGTTTGACAAAATTAGTCCCATCCGGGCTCCACCCGTTTGGGGGTGGGGGAGTGTGGTTAAACTTGAAAAATTCAAATAGGAACCCCCATTTTTGTGTTTTCCAATTAGTTGTTAAAACATACGAAGGTTTATTCTAAATACTTTTGCATCTGGTGTTGCGACGTTAGGTTAAAAATGCTGACCATGAGCTCACTCACTGCAGCATAGCCAAGTTACGAACCAATTGTTACTAACTAATGAAGTTACCAACATTTTCTGCAACAGCGTTTGGAATAAAACCATATTTTTAGCAATATATCAAAAATATAATATAATTTTGGTTGCTTTAAAAGCTCATCTTATCATAAGCACTTTGTGAACAGTTGCATATTACTCATAAATCAACACCACAATTTAATTAAAAGATGCTCGCAATCGCCACTCTAGCAAGAAACAATTTTCAAAAAAAAATCTCTTGCTTGCAGGGGTACTCTCTCCTCATATTTAAAAAAAATATTTAATTCGGTCTTTAACAAAGCTGTATGTGAATTCAGTTCAAGTTACCTGCATTCCTATAATGGCATAGATGAAGAACAACATGGCGATGAGCAAACAGACATAAGGCAGAGCCTAAAAAAGACAAATCAAAATTAACTAACTACAAAAAAATTGACAAAATCAAGAAAAAAATCCTCCAAGATAAAACTGTCTAATATTTTTTTATTTACATTGAATACAGAGGGTGTTTTAATCATAAAATAATTATAAAGTTTTTGAAACATCCTCATTAAACTATTTATTTTGTAATACGTATTTTAAAATACATTAACATAAAACCACTGATGTAGTTAGGCAAACCATACATACATGTGTGTTCGTAGTGATTGCCACTTTTCAGGGGCTTGATATTAATGCCTTGCATATAGGTTTTAACATTTTCAAGCATACAATGAGTCTAAAGTTATAACTGAAAGCTGTGTTTTTATTTACAATTAGTATGTATACGATAAATTTTCTATTATTCTGAAATCTCGTACGACACTCCGGTGGCAGACCATACATACATGCGTGTTCGTACTGATTGCCACTTTTCAGGGACTTCTTATTAATGCCTTACATATAAGTTTTAACATTTTCAAACACAGAATGATCTTAAAGTTATAACTGAAAGCTGTGTTTTTATTTACAATTAGTATGTATACGATAAATTTTCTATTATTCTGAAATCTCGTACGACACTCCGGTGGCAGACCATACATACATGCGTGTTCGTACTGATTGCCACTTTTCAGGGACTTCTTATTAATGCCTTACATATAAGTTTTAACATTTTCAAACACAGAATGATCTTAAAGTTATAACTGAAAGCTGTGTTTTTATTTACAGTTAGAATGTATACGATACATTTTCTATTATTCTGAAATCTCGTGGCAACCAAACATACATGCGTGTTCGTAATGATTGCCACTTTTCAGGGGCGTGTTATTAATGTCTTGCAAATACTGTAGGTTTTAACATTTTCAAACACACAATGACTTTAAAGTGATAACTGAAAGCTGTGTTTTATTTACAATTAGTATGCATACGATAAATTCTCTATTATTCTGAAAGCTACCATTACACTTCGGTGGGTCATATGTAGCACACTACTGGGTCGTAAACAACATTTCAAGAAGCACACGTGCAACTAAAATTTTTTTTTATAAAACAGCTGAAAAACCCCTTACCTTGAAGGACTGCACAAATGTCCAAAGGAGAATGCGAATGGTGTAGCCCTGGCGGAGAAGTTTAATAAGCCGAGCGGCTCGAAATAAACGAAGAAATCTCAAGTTGATTCCACCGGAGGGCATCTGAAAGATAGTTTGTTAAAAACTGGAGTTTTGTCCAAAGGCAGTGCAAATCAAATGTTTTGCCAACTTACCCCAAATTCCGCCACAAGAGCATCGATGATGCTACCAATTACAGTGATGAAATCGAAAGTGTTCCAAGGATCTTTGAAGAAGTTCTTCAAGGAAATAGTAACACAACGCCATTAATGTACCAAATCGAGTTATATCAAACATTCGTAATTTTCAAATGTGCCAGATTACATGGTGGCTACAAAGAACTCGTGGCATATATGAGTAGGCTAATAAACACTTAATTATTTAGGCCAAAGTTATTCTCTTTCAAACTATTATATGAACGGACATGTTTTCAATCCCAAATTTCTTATGGAAAATCAAAATCCATTGCATATTTAAAAAATAAACCGCCGGAAACGTATTTTCCAATGGAGGAGTATGACATTTTGTACAGCCACCGTGTAATCTACACCTATGTCTCAAAATAATTCATAACCTTGCCCGGGCAGAATACTCCAACTCATCTAAACATCTAAAAGGTGTAGCCTATACTGTGCTTTTTAAATGCGGGTTCAGTTTTTTTGTCGAAGGGTTATGCTCAGTATTGTGTAAGGTTTCTTAATTTTCGGAAATCAATGACTTCCTTTCGACAGGTGGCCATATACGGGTGAATTTAGCTCAATATAAAACGCATACTTTTCTTTACTATTGCTTTTTTCTCATTTCGTTAAACTTGATATTAAATTATAATACATGTAATACATGTAACTTGCCCATATTTGTGGAGATATTATTAGGGTCAAACACACAAAAAACACCATTTACCATCGCGGTGGCATTGGTGAGCCCTATAGCAAAAAATCCCATTTACATGTAATTAAAAGCTACAATATTGGGTAATTATCTTCGTTATTAACTAAAACATTAATGTGCAGGCATTTTTTATTACATTGCCCAATCGTGTGACCGAAAAAGTAATCATGGTAGGTAAAGGGCTTGGTCTAAGGTTTTTAGCAAACCGTCCGTATACTAGAACGTGATTTCTAACCATTACTGTTGCAATTTTTTAACACCTAATGCCTTATTTACTCGCATATGACCACCTACAGTAGAGGAAAGAAAAGCAGACGCATTTTAGCCACCAGGTGAGAACTTCCGCGTTTTATACGTTCCTTTTCCTTTCAACCTATGCTTATGCAGTTTTTTAAGGTCCGACATTAGAGGGATTGAGCACGCCTCCCTTAATACTCCCTTAATGCTAACCACATTGACAGCACTGTATGTTTTTCCAATGCGTTCTCGTTAAGGTAAATCAGTTGACGGGGCATTAAGGGAGGCGTGCTCAATCCCTCTATTCTTGGCCAACCCACCATCAATTAAGGTGGTCCAAATTCCAATTTGAAGCGATTCTATATCACTAGAAAATGCGCCTCAAATGACTTTTCATTTTCTAATGTACATAGGCCATCCAATTTCTAATCAAATTAAAAGAAAACTCCAGGTACATTACACGTGGAACCGTGCAATAGCACTCCATCTATCACTAATGATGACAGGGGAATAGGCCCCGTGAGAAAAAAGGTGTTCTCCCCCTGGTGGCAATGGCGGTTAGCTGTGCAACATCATTGTTATGTTGTCATAGGGATGTGTTTGGACTTTTAAACTCGTGTTTTGCAAAATTCGTACGACAGGAAGAAGGGTTTTCAATTCAGATACTAAGCAGTGATTTCTTTGTAATGTTAGGTTTCTTCTCACCCATGGTTTAGAGATCAACGTGCCCAACTGACTTACGGTACACTAGTATGTGCGCGAGGTCAGAGGTCGGTGGCGGTGCGGGGGAGGAGAGAGATTATTGACCTAAAGGAAGAAGGTGATTGGCTCAAACCTTGATTCCATAGCCTATGAGCTTCATCACGCATTCCAAGAAGAACAACACGGTGAACCCTAAGTTCATGTAGCTTAACGTGTCAGAGTATAAATCAGTTGCACCGTAATACTGCGGAGGAGAGAATACAGAGGGCGTTGCGGGCGTATGAGTACACGAGCAACGAGCAAATTAAAAAAAAAAATTAAACAATAAATACGAAGATAAGGTCGAAAGGAAAAAAACGTTCCCCTATTATTCGATTATTTGCGAGGGAAAGAATAGGAAACATTATGACTTGGGAATAAACAATTAATTAATGATGTCCTAAATTCAATATCAGCAACGCAAAACTGACTTCTACTTATATAAGTAATTTGAAATATTCAATTTCACAATTCTCTTGTTTATATTTTTATGCAGATAAACTTGGCTAAAATCCATGAATTAAAACGTCCAATTTTGGATTTTTGCGAGAATTTCCTTGCAGACAGTTAATTGTTGAAACCATTTCTAATATCAATATTAATTTCGTACAATTTTTGCATTGCCTGTATTGACTTTAAAACCGCTTTAATTATGCTTTTTAATAAGTTTTATCGGAAAAGTGATGGGAAAGGAAATCCTGGTACAGTACCACAGATAGGGAACGAGCGAACTCATAGCGACGAGCATATTGACCGTTCTCAACTAATTTTTCGACTATTTTGTACTGGCGGAATGTATCCCTCATGGTTCAGGTATTTTTAAACCGATCACCTAAAGTAACCAATTAATCAAAAATTGAAAAAAATCAAAAAAGCAAAAATTGTTAAGCAACCAGATGGTACTTGACCATGATCAGTAAGCACTAAATATTGACCAATTATAGGCAAAATGCATTTTTCAATATTGGCATAATATTGCAATATTAACATTTTGTCATAATTGCCAATATATAGATTACAATAAATGGACCTACATTGTATATTGGGATAGATTTAGGCCCAACATCGGTCCTCTTATGTTATCAATAAGTAACAAATAAATTGCAAATAAATTGGACCAATATATAGGTCCGCTATTTAATGCAAAGTAAAAGCGCAATATTGGGTCAGTATTGCATAGTAAGCTTGGACAACTATCAGTCCAATATAGGTTTCGTTGGCCAATGTTTGCCAATTTAACAAATATTGCTCCAATATTCGGCCAATCGAGGTCAAATATTATGTGCTACTTGGGTAATAACTAATACGATGTTTTAAACTTGCAGCAAGATCACATCGTTTTCTGCAAAGTATTATGTTGGGGGCTTAATCTAATTTGAAATTTTATATTACACAATTAAAGGCCGAAAAGCCAAAGGAAATTTACATTAACGAATAATGTTGTTTCAGAAAAATATATTTCGAACATATCAATGTTTTTTAGAAATTCATCAACCGAAAATAATGCAAATAAAAAATATTTGCAAAGATCTGACTGCTTGAAATTATGTTTGCCGGAAGTTACATCTTAATTATCAGACAATTAATACTTCAAAAGTATTTTAAAGCAAATTTTAAATTGTTTCATTAATTTAGCAAATTAACTTATACTTTGTATACAGAAAGTTTTATCCCTGTATGATTACAATGGTTATGAAAGTAATGAATGAAAATACATAAAAGTTACTACAATGCACTATTGTAAACATAAATGAAAAGCAATGTTGGAAACATAGTATTCGAGTCTTTTAAATTTTTGTGTATAATCCATCGAATGAGTGAAGACTTCACTGGCTAGAATGTTTTACAGAATGTTTGATATCGTAAGGTAAAATCAAAATAAAATTTTATAAATTTCATTTACTAACCAATTCATTTTATTAATTAATATTCTTTACTAATTGACTTTTTTTTGGAACTAGTCTTGCGATATGTTTTCATTAAGTACGAAAGTAACTAAAATGATAAGGTATATTATAATCAAATTTAACAGCACCAAAATTTAAAAAAAGTATTTGTAACGTAATTTCAAATACAATTCCAATAGTATTTGTGACGATATTTAAATTTGGATCTAAATGTAGTGTGCATTTCAGTGAAATTTCTGCTAGTTGCAAAATTGAATATGGATAGTTGTAATGCACTAAATCAAAATAAAAATTGCTTTGAATGAAATTAAATGTTCTCGAGGGTTCTATTTGATTCCATAAAAATGATCGCCTAGTACACTCTGATGTGCCTGGGACTAACTTCGAAAATTTAAACGGGAACCCGCGATTTTATCCAAAACATTTTCACAAAAAATTGCAAAAGTTATAAGTATTTTGTTCATAACTGAACCAATATATACAGCGAGTGATGATGGGGTGTTAATTTTTACGGGATAGACCCCTCGACAACATTAAACTTTCATCATAAGAAATTTTCTATTTGGTTTACAAAATACGGGATCATTGCCGAACTTATAGAACATCCTATAAGCTTATGAGTTTTGCGTTCTTGTAATCTTGTAAAATGATGCTTACATGATTGTGGAGTGGATTTTTAATAAATGTTACATTAATTAAGTTTACATTTTTAGTAAATATCTTTAAAAAACAGACCAAATGGAATATATTTAAATATGTAATAAATAAGCAACGATTACCATTGGCATCATACTATCTGTACTACACGTATACATTGAACAACTAATTTGATATTGAAATGATAATTAATTTCGTTTTGCAGAATGCTGAGAAAGTGTATTAAATGTGGTCATTTTAACCCTACTCATAGAACTCATATGAATTATGAGTCATATGAACTATAACTCACTCATGTGAAAAATTGTCTCACTCTACATGTACAATGTAATGTATATGCATAATGATGACCGATTGTACCAACTATTTTCGTGTTTTCCTTAAAATAACATGCAATAGAGTTAATTTAATTTTGAAAACCAAGGATTTCTTTTTTGTCCTGTATATAGCTTTCAGCTTTTTGCTTTTTTGTCAACAATTTTAAATACTTTCTCAGTGATGTAATAATAATTAACACTATGAATGCATAATTTCTTACTCTTTCAAAATATATCCTAATTCTAAGAAGAAAACAAAAAATATTAAAAGAGAATGCATTTATAACTTTTAAACAAATGTTTACGGAAATTTGAGAATTCCATGGAAAGATTCCACAGCCAAACTATAAAGACTTCTCATTATCCACTCAATTTAATTTAAGGTTATTTAAACAGTTTATTGAAATTAAAAAACAAAAACAATAAACCAATAAAAATAATATTAAAACTGAAAAATGCAAAAAATATGTTAAATCTACAGAGATTTTTTCAGTGACACCAATGGGCGAGTTAGCAAACAAATATATCACATTTTTTCAAAACACGAATTTGAATGTAACACGTTTGATTGCGTGCAAATTCGCATTCTAAATTTACCAGGGTTTGACTCTTGCAGATTCATACTATAGGTTCGGTAATATAGGTAAAATTTTAGGTATTTTTCACAGTCGTGCCCAGGACGTTTGTATGGAAGTAACACCTGATTCACACCAACGTTGATGTAGAACTGATGTGGATCAAGAAAACTTTTGCGTGTTAATTCACACAACAGAACTCAGTTAAACTGATCACATGACCTAGTATACTGTGCCCTGTATACCATAGGTCATGTGACTAGTTTAACTGAGTTCTGCGGTGTGAATTAACACGAAAAATTTTTTTTGATCCACATCGGTTGATCTACATCAACGTTGGTGGGAAGAAGGTCTAATTGTGAAATTATGAAATTACCGAATAACCAAATCACGGAATCTAGAATATAAGGAAGCCGCCTAACTTGATGTTAAAAACAGTTTTGGTCACAGAATTGATTTCATCCTAGCTGAAATACATGATGCGCACATGCACATTTCAATACAATACATTTTATCTAAATTGATTTTAAGTTAGGATAAAATCCATTCCATGACCACAGCCATTGGTTTAAAACTTTAAATTAAATTGTTTTGTCAATTTGGACTTCAATTTTCTCCATCTTCTTGGTACTGTTATGACACTGTCTATTTGGACGAGATGTTTACAGAGAGACGGTCAATCCTGATATAAGCTGTCTTATGCTTGATTCCCACTAGACGGAAAGTAGCAATCTGCTCGCTGCACATATGCGCACTTCAATTGAAAACCGGCTGCTCTCAATAAAGGGCTCTACTAAGATAGAAGTTGAAACACAAGCAACTTTTTTTTTTATCTGCCTGCAGATGATGTCAGCAGAATTGATTCCGTCTGGTGGGAATCAGGCAACAGTTGTGCAGACAGTATCGCAGATAACTCTTACCGCACAGCCAGGATTTCGCCAGCGCTATAACTCGTTCCCTATATGAGGCTTTACGTCCATCATTCTCGTTTGCTTCTTCTATTATTATACCGGAAGTAAGCGAAGGAGAAGTAGGCTGGACGGACCGACCGAACTCCATGCAACTGGGGGCGGTAGGTGGAGGGTCACATGACACAGAATAATGGTTAAGCGGATGCGGGTTGCCGTATTGACTAACATTCCGTGCAGATGCATGCTTTGCGCATGCCGGGCAAAGAAAACGACGGCTGACGTCCACATTCCGTGCGCCAGGAAACGGTACCGGCGGCCGGCCATGATGCTGAAATCGAGAAAAAAAAACGCCGCAGGCACGTGACGGGCAGCCTCGGCATGCGCGTGCCTCTCACCATCGCGTTGCCGCGCAACACAAGCCATTGCGCCGCCATCACCAACATAGAAACAGCAGCAAAAAAAGAGGCACGCACCGGAAGTTGCACAACGCACAGTACACATTTCACATGCGGTTCAAAAAACGAGCTCAAGAGCAACATGCAAAAGCAAACCCCGGCAGGTTGCAGCGATTAGGAATGAACAGGTGGCGCCGTCGAACGATAAGAGAGCGAGGGAGGGGGTGGGGTAGTAGCCCACCAGCACCTACAGGACCTTAATGTTGTTTTAGGTGATCGCAAAAGCAGCGGCGTACCCACGTGGGCGATACAACTACAATTGTATAGTTCGAGGACCGCGATAATAAATCCTCTTATAATATGCACTTTCGCTGGTACAACTCAATACCATATATTGATGGTATATGCTCGTGATGTCACCAGCTGAAAGCGTGCATTCTCCCCTACTTTTGGCCATCTTTGCGAGCCACACTTAGCAAAGGAATTTAAATTTGCCAAGGTACAGGTATAGTTTAGAAAGGTATACAACAGCATGTAAAAGCATGCCGAGATTCTCGGCTTTAGAAAGATGAACAGCGAAACTAAAATACGCGATGAACTATTAGCCCCAGGCTACACTAGGCTGGAAACGATCGTTTGGCTAGCCTCAAAACAAGGCTTTTAAATAAAAAAGAATTTTCGCACCAGATATTAATGTGCAAATCTTATAATTCTACAATTTAAATTAAATTCTATTCCCTGTTTGAGGGTAGTCAAACGCGCGTTTCCAGCTTAGTGTGGCCTGGGGCTCTTACCGAGCAATAAGCGAATTTTCTAGCTCAATTTAAAAATATTACATAAATGCAGATTGCATTAATTCGGTTTGTGAAAAGGCGATTAAGCGATACTAGTAGTATAGAGCACATACTTAGTAGTATGAGCACAAGTTTATGACCTTTAGAACTAGGTTATGCCCATTGGAAATAAGTGTTGCGCCACCAAGATCCATGGTGGCAGAATTTGGAACAATCGCAAGGTAGGTACGTGCCATATACTACTGACACTGTTAACGTTTCATTGAATGTGTTAATAATTAAACCATGAATTAAAATATTTATTTTCAGTTAATTTCAGCAAATTAGCCTTATTCCAGTTCAGCACATAACAATTACAAAGTGGCCATTCCTGTCAAATTCCTGAATTAAATTTTAAAAATATAGCAGAATAATACTGTATTTTTTATTTTACGCCCTGACGAGTTAGTGGCTACAAAACTGCATGTGTCCAAGCTTGAATGGTTCACAAAGATGGCAGACCGGTCTCCAATATAGTTAGGGACTCCGATTACATATTTCTCATTAGACGCACAGGGCTTCAAATTCATCCCGAAGAAATGTTAAAATGATGCTAAAATGTTCAAATTACCTCATGTCAGGCTGATACTTTGTTTCTAACGCAATTACTTTACTAAAGCCATTCTTCCTTTTATTTTGGTACAATTTTCGGCAAGAATTCAAAAACGAACGCAAACAAACGACGTTCATATTTTTTCCCCTATTCGATTATCGATACTAATATTTTAATTCACGGTACTTTTTGGTGTCCATAACGAATTCAGGTCAACATTTCATTGGCTAGTCTCCGTAAGCATATCTTTTAACAGACCCAACTTAATTTGGAGTTTTTGAATCAGAACGATCAAATGACCAAATGAGAACACTCGAGCGAAAATGAATTACTGGTAGTCATTTTTAATTGGGCGTTGTCAAGGTGGTATTGTTCGTGTTGGTGATTCAATATGGCAATCACAGTATTTGGTTGTATGTAAGCTTAATAAGAAAATGGATAGTGTAATTTGTTCGAGGGCCTTTCATAAAACTGGTCCTAGCGCTGCCCCTGCCCCTATCCCTTCCTTCTCAGTTGACCCTTGCTCTGTCCAACGGTTTTCTTACCCTGATTCCAAAAGCGATCAGCTTGAGCAAGCATTCTACCGTGAATAGAGAGGTGAAGGCCATGTTTGCATATTTCAGCGAACTTTCGTACGTTTTCGACGGTACTGGTTGATAGACCTACAGGATATAGGAAGGGGCAAAAAACACATCATCAAATACCCCCAACTGCAACTCCACGCGCCATCGCGCACCCTTGAGTGATGCCTGTAGTGCTGCCAAACAGAAGACATCTCGCACACAATAGTTAGTGATGGATCTGAGAGCTACATTAACCAACTACACTATACATGATGATTAAATTAAAAGAAAAGATCGAAAATCGAAGCAATTGCTGCTTGCATTTTGAAGCATTTGCACCCGGGTATGATTAAGCAGTATATACAGTACATACATTTCTAGCTAATACTATATCCATGTCTAGTCTATCGACTTCAATAATTGTTTACCACTATAGATGTTATTGCATAGCCAGCAAGAGTCATTACAGTCATGACAACACTAATTTTCAAGTATTTTTTTTGTTGCATTGATTCTGTTTTGGTCCTTAAACCTTTTATAAAATGACTATTTTTTAATATGGTTTCATTCTTATCCTGTAATTCAGTTGTGTAATGTGTGCAATTTATATAGTCAAAACGTGAGAGTAGGATATGATGATCACCAAGCGAGAATGTGTTTGTAAACGTTCGCTAACTATGGTAAATTTGTTTGCTGTGTGTGCTAATCATGATCATTTGAATCTGTAAACGTTAAGAAACTGGTAAATTTGTTTGCTGTTTGCGCTATTCATGAACATTTGCATCTGTTTGTAAACGTTAGGAAACTAGTAAATTTGTTTGCTGTTTGCACTAATCACGAGCATTTGCAAACGTTTGCAATTACTTTTAAAACTTTGTTGTTGTTATAACCTGTGTTTCGTAGTTTTCATCAAGTTTTCGTAGGATCGATGACAAATGATCGCCAACCTACTGTTGTTTGTGAATGCTTTTTTGGCGAAGATAAAACAGCCACCTACTCGCTAAGCGAGCAGCGCCAAATTACTAATTAGGCAATTACCCCTCCAGCATTTGTCCCTCCGTAATTTTAATATGTGAAGTTCGTTAAAAACAATTTTTCTGTTTCTATATTTACCAAGATCATTTTTTCCATTGTTCTTGAGGGTTTTTATCTGTGAGAAAAAATTGGTGATCAACCGAAGGTCCAGAGAAATATCCTGTCTCAACCAAAATGGTAAATTGGGAGGGGAAAAAATTGATCGGGGTAGGGATCTACCGGTGCTAGCTGTACACAAAGGTAAGTTAACAAATGCTCAATTTTGGCGCCATTTACAACAGGAAGTTGACCAAAGCGTGCGAAATGCATTGTTTTGATCTAAAATTACTAATCAGGGTATAATTTTCGTGCACTCAAAGTTGATGGCTAAAATTGTAGTAAGTATGAAGATATATAATAAGGGTACTCAGGTTCGCCTTTGTAACTCCGTGATTTCGCGGTTTTTTGTAGAAAATAACTGGTTAACCGGTTGTGTAAAAAACCGCGAAATCACGTGACTAAAAACTGACACCTGATTGGTCGAATACTGGTGGCAGTTTTACGGAGGCCTACGCACCGAAAACGATGCGTAAAAATAGGTCGTAAAAATTAGATTGTAGATGCCCGCCAATAATACCAAAAAAGGGCGTGGCTAGCAGTACAAAATTGTACGCCTGCCTGAGTACCCTAATTATATTCACTGACTATTAACATGTCATGACAACTTGTCCCGATTACTGTGACAACCTGCCCCGACATCGGGGCAATGATTCTAGCGATCAACTTTGAGAGCACAACAATTACACCCTGACTAGTTATTTGAACTCAAAATGAATGCTATAATTTTAGTCAGTATGTTTTTAATTATGTGTGATTTTAAAATGTTGACTTCATATTTTTGCATTAGTGACCAATATAAGAAAATGTATGCTAGATTTTTTGTGTTTGCAGCATTTGATTTTTCTCTGCGAGAATAATGTTCTCACATGGTGACAACATGTCCCGTGGTTTTTGTGACTACTTGTTCCACATGTTCAATTTTTGAAAAAAGTATGTTAGCTCTAACACTTTGCAGTAACTAAAAAAATATAACTGTACTATATTGTCAAAATATATGTTAAAACATGTTCATGCAAAGATTTTACCTTTGCAGAATGCGTAATTTACAAACTCTGAAGTTCATTTTGAGGGGCCAAAAAAACGATTTTTACTATAAAACAAAAATGTTCAATTGGAAACACTTGAAACTACAGGGCTACCAGACTTGTCTAGGTGAGGACATACAATGACGTTTTGGTCAACTTACTGTTGTAACTGGCGCAAAACTTGAACATTTGCCAACTTACTTCTGTGTACAACTAGCCATGGTCTCCCCTACAGTTTGTGTACAGTAAGAGGACACATGATAGAAGGGAATCGGAGCAAAGAAACTGACATGTAAAACGGGCCAAATGCCTGATTTTCACTACGCGTTTTTCCGACCGAAATCGGTGAGTGCGCACTCACCGATTTCGGTCGGAAAAACGCGTAGTGAAAATCATGCATAAGTCTATGTGCACACAAGCGATGACGTTTCTTTGAAAATCCCCGTCTGCTGTCCCCGATACAAACTGACATCCAACCAAATGGCACAATGCTTAACGTAAAATGATTGAATGGTTGAACGATTCAGCGGGACGTCATTTCTAATCTGGGAGTGCAGACTTGGGTGCGATCCGCTGCGGTAATGCAGAAAATGCCCGGATCGAAACGTTACAAGTTGCGACTTTAAAAATATGAAAATTGTTTTTGTAATAAAAAATAAATCCAGATAAAATTACACCAAAACCTGTAAAATAAGATCCTGGATATAGCACATTACTTGGAAGTAGCATTAAGAACTCACAGTTGGCACCGTTCGATTTATGTTGATATATTGCAAAACATGTGGGATGCAAAATGCACTATGTATTTGAGGGAGATTTTTTGGCCGAATAGCGATAATTACCTAAACAAACAAAGAAATTCGATCCACTGGGAAATCCTACCAAGTGGGATAAAGGGAAATACATGTAAATGCATGTTCACCTTTTATAAAAGTGCTTGTAATTTCCATATGTGTAGGCCTATTTTGCATTGTACATGCATGCATGTACAATTCAATTGTACATGTACTGTGATGTACAGTAGGCCTAAAGTGAATAGAATGGAAGTAATTAAAGTGAGAATTCATGAAAATTCAAGAAAAGTCGAATTCAAAGTAAAAAAACATCACTGATTTCTTTAAATGTTTGCAATGTTCTTGCAGAAGTTGTAAGTTGGTTTGCTACAATTATCTTTTGGTATACATACTTGTATTATTATTTATGTATCTTATTTCTTTATGTATCTTAATTACATGTATGTAACTTCTACACATACATTTACCCGTGGGTGAGCATATAGTCATCACTTTAGCTGAATTTTTAAATAGCACAACTTTTGATTCGGTCCCAATGGCTTCAGCATCATTTCACAGGTTTTGGTATAGGCCTAACCAACGATACGTACAGCATCACTCGTCTCCCCCTATCCTGTAACTATATGTTAGGGTGAACTCCGTGCGGAATGTATATGGAGTGCAGAGTGCAGGCTTGTACATTATATGGGCCTATATGCCATTATTTGGGATCATTTTCCATTTTCCATTGCATAAATTTCCATTATGTTCATATTTGTACACTTACGTTATGACGACACGCGCATGGTTATACATGTTTCCAAGTATAAATCATATAATTGCCATATGTAGTCTATAGGGCCATATATATATATATATATTTATATATACACACAGTATGGGGCCTATATAATATTTCCACCAGGGTGATATATCAACTAATGTAGTTAGAGGGAAATAGGGGGATATCTCTACACAGTACTTTTTTGTTGTTGTGTAGTCTACTATTTTTTGATTTTTTGAAGAAAAAGTGCTGTGATGAATTTTTAATTTTAGTTGTTCATGTTTCCAAGTATTATAAATGTAATATATCCACCAAATATAATATTTCCACCAGGGTGATATATCAATTAATGTAGTTAGAGGGAAATAGGGGGATATCTCTACACAGTACTTTTTTGTTGTTGTGTAGCCTACTATTTTTTGATTTTTTGAAGAAAAAGTGCTGTGATGAATTTTTAATTTTAGTTGTTGATGTTTCCAAGTATTTTAAATGTAAATCATATAATTGCCATATGTAGGCTAGGCCATATTAAATATACAGTATTGGGGCCTATATAATATTTCAACCAGGGTGATATCATAACAATTAGTGTAATTAAGGGGTAATAGTGTGACTTCCCTACTTTTTTTGGTGTAGCCTACTATTTTTTGAAGAAAAGTGCTGTAATGAATTTTAGTTTTTGAATTAGTCTCGTTGCGCTCAGCGCTAACAGGTGGCAGCATCACAGGCATCATTTTAAGGTGATCATTTGACATAAGGATGCATACGCGGTTTACAATGATTAGGCGTTGTTTCGCAATCAAACATCTTGAGACGATGTCGACGGGGAGGAATAACACTACCATGAAGGGCCCAAAGCATGGCGGTTGTTCATCTTACCGACACCCCTTAAACCTATCAACCAACCAGTTGGTACCAGTCTTGTAACGGAACTTTTAATCCACATCGCTGTTGCCATCACTTCCGCCAAGGTACAAGTTAGCCTTTATCTATTTGCACCCTTTGTAGCTTTGAATCCTTTGTAGGCATAATCATGTCAGCCATAAATCATCTCGAAAATATTTGACCGTATTCATCTACAAGAGCTGCTTTAATACGCAATGCCAGAATTGGCTCTGTCATGGGCGCCACCAGAGTTTGTAATTTAAGTACAAGCGGGATACTGTCAGCGGAAATTCCAATGGGTCTAATCCACCACGTGATCGCATGCATCCGAATTCGGATTCTCAGTCAACAAAAATGCATTGGCCGTAAGATAATAGCCTGGCGAGTAGTAGCACATAAGAAGCTCACCTCCGTAGACAAAGAAAAAACGCGCGAAAGTAAATTTTAAGTGTCCCAGAAGTGGTTTCTCTAGCGCCAGAGAACTATTCCAATCTTCACGAAAAACTACCGATCTTAAAATTAAAGCGATTCTTAGAGGACTAAATGCGCATCTGAACTCACCACAACCTCACGAATAGCATTACACACATTATCCACCACATACAATAGGCTTCTTCACGCGAGCGCTGATAAGCACAAGCCGGCAATGCTTTTCCCGCGTAATTAGATGCGCGCATGAACAGCGCATGCGCACATCTAATTACGCGGAAAAAGCGTTGCCGGCTTGTGCTTAAAAGCGCTTACGTGAAGGAGGCTATTTATAAATGCAAAACACTGATTTGATGTTTGCTCTATTCATACTTGTTTATTAATGTTCAATTTAAGTACATTACTTTGTATTTTTTATGAGCCATTCTTATTAAAAACGTTTTGTTGTTATAGTGAAAACACCCTAGCTTGCAAGATTCATGGATGTTCACATTAGTGTCCCAGATAAACTAGATTTCAAAGTTCAACTTGCGATAAAGGGTTTACCATTGTGAGTAAATTAACTCCCATTTTAAGTCGAACAGTTAAACAATAGAGCATTACATCTTAAAAGGGGAACGGATGTTTTGCAGTAGTAAGTTATTGTAGGCTATTATATCATTTATATGCTTCAATTTAAAAAAAAAATTAAACATCTGATAATGTTGTTAAATGGAACTATCATCTTGCGTTATTAATAATATGCAATGGAACAAATGTTTAAAAAGTTGTTTACATGTTTTATAGAGGTTATAGAGGCTATCAACATTAGCCTATTTAAATGTCAAAAAATTTCAAGCATGGTGTTTTCCAAAACATCTGTTACCATATGGGCCGTCCATAATGACGTCACACACCAAGGGGGGTCACACATTTGTGTTGATGACGTCACATCAAAAATCAAAATGCGCTACTTTATTATTAATAATAAGTTTAAGGGGGAACGAAAAACCTCTAACATGGGGAAATCGTAGAACGAATACAGCTCCTGTTTTAATTTAAATTTTTAAGAAAAAAAAAATTGTAAATATTCTTT
>JAQGCC010002818.1:0-17100 GCA_034698905.1 Xestoiulus laeticollis | reverse complement strand
CTGTGGTACCAATCCCAGACTTGATACGAAGATTTATTCTCAAGCAGCTCAATTTGTGCAACTGTGGTACGGGGGGTAGTGTTTTTGAAATGTGCTTACTGCTTTTTGGCAATGTTTTAGGGCTTTTTAGGGCTTTTTGTCAATGTTTTAAGGCTTAGTGCTTTTTGGCAATGTTTTAGGGCTTTTTGGCAATGTTTTAAGGCTTTTTAGGGCTTTTTTGTAATGTTCTAAGGCTTTTTAGGGCTTTTTGGCAATGTTTAAGGGCTTTTTGGCAATATTTTAAGGCTTTTTAGGGCTTTTTTTTACTGTTTTGATAATTTTTTAAAACATTTTATAGCTTTTTTTGGTTGTTTTTTAAGGCCTATTTGGCAATTTTTAGGGCTTTTTGGCAATGTTTTAAGGCTCTTTTCGGGGGCAATTTTGTGCTCCCTGACGCAATTTATAGAACGCCCGCAAGATTTATGCAGGTACGTTACATGCTTGCTGTGTCGCTAGATGGCGACTGTCGGAGTAATTGCTAAACAGGGCAGATTTTCGGACAGACTGAGATATCAGCTTTTAGTATATTAGGACATGTAGTCTCTTGTATCTAATTATCAATCTTCCTGGGTTGTATTGTGAACCGGTCTGACCTAGGGTATGGATCCCCAGCCAGTCTACGGGCTGAAACATGGAACTAACTTGACACAAGTCCAGAGATGCCGGAAATTAACAAGTGTTTATTCTAAAAATAGGAAAAGAAAAGGTTCCGACATAATATTACATAATACGAGGCGCGGATTCCACGAGACTGTTTTTCTGCCAATTCTTGCGGGTGGGTTTTGGGACAGCTTAACCGAAGACCCTCTACTTTAAGCGACGGGAAGTAGACGTCTGTAAAGTGATTACCGCACAACCATGTTGGCCGCCAAAAAGAATCAGTTAGCGGAGTGGGGCCCTCAACTCGGCGCACTTCGAAATAAAGACTATTACATTCACGGGCTGAATAACCGAGGACCAACTGACCCCGCCGTTGCCCAATCCACCTTCCCATTATATAGGCCTCTGAGAATGTGTCAGATGCCGATGGTCAAGTGGTAACGGTTGCGCGCTTGCCTCTCGATTCCGGAGTGTGGGGTTCTAACCCCTGTAGAGGTCGGTGGGAATTTTTTTCGAAAAGGGCTATTTCGAATGAGTTTAAACCGAGGTCCGTGTAGATCCCCCTTGCTTTCTGCATGTTCAAGACACTCGAGAGGGGGTGGAAGTCCCCCCCGTTCCTTGTAGGCAAAATTTCCAGCGAAGTGAGAGGCCCTTTCTCTGGCGTTGTTGTTTAACCCTCGTGAGCAGAAATAGGCCAATGAAAATTAATCGCCAAACGAACAAACAAACAAACAAACTTCCCGTTGTTCTCTTGATAAAGGTAGTGTTTTGTCTAGTTCCTAAAATTAAATAAAAAATTGCTTTCGCTAAAGCTTCCTACTTAAGTTGCTCGGCGTTGAAAGTAGCAAAAAAATACTAACTTTTTGCATGTTTCAAAATGCATCACAAGGTTGCTGTCGTTAACTTTAATAGTGGATTATATATGATACATATCTTACGATAGCTACGATTAATCTTGTGACGCTGCCGAGTTTTTGCGGTAGTTTTTTTTTTTTGTTGTTGAAAAATGTTGCCTGATTTCATAATGCCAAAAAATGGGTTAATTTGACTGGCCTCGGGCGTAGTTGAAGCATTTTTAGGCTAATTGTTACGGTTTATTGGTAATTGGCACAGTGGATTACAATTGGGAAAACTTGATTTTGTAAATTTGTTTATAGCTTCCATTCTGTTATAGAAATTCTTTCACTTACTAATAACATTGACTAGAAAAAAAAAACAATTTCATTCACTTTTTTAATGAAAGAACATCAATTAGGGCTTCTACTACTGTGTAGATAACTTTTTATACTGAAAAATTAGAAGTGAAACGCCTTATAAAATGCATATTTTGGGTTTTTAATAGGCCTACTTGACACTGTTAAATCTTATGTTTAAAAAAATTAACATTGCAGGTATAGAGCCTGGTTTGACCTAGTTTTAGGTGAAGCTTCCTCCTTAATTGCTTGATAAGTTCTTGTAAATAATTTTGTAACAGAAATGCCATAAAAACCTGCTAAAAAGTGAAAATAATTGAAAGTTTGTAATGTTTTGCTTTAAATGTTATGTTTTGAGGAAATTTTGTTTGTCGGGTTAAATTTAGGTTAAAGCCGTTAAATGTTTTACGTGCTGCAGCTCTGTATATTGTGATTTTACGACTGATAATTTTAATTAAATTTAGTCAATTGTCAGTTAGTTGCGCGGTCTACTTCCTCTCTGATTAAATTGTGTTGGTAAAAAAGTGCATAGCGGTTTTAAACCACTTGCGTTAGACATAATGTCATAACAGTGGGCAAGTCTTAGTCTTGAAACATCTTACAATGAAGTCTAAGACTTCAGCTTAGAATTAAACTAGTCTGTCTTAAGGTTCGGTTGGTGTGGTGCGGCTGGCCGTGAGACGCTGCATAAACTCGAAGCCGCTAATGACTGCTGCCACTGCCATCTTCTGGAAGCGTTCTCGGTGGCGCGGTTTTGTGGTTGCGGCTATTTTTTGCGGCGGCGCGACTGCTTTAGGGACCGGTTGAAATGCAATCGTACACATCACGTGGTTTGCAATTTTGTGCGCCAGACCGAGATTTTCAGATTAAAAACACTTTAGTTTTGTAAATGGTGATATATTTATTACAAATATGGAATTTTAAAAGGTTTAAAAGGAAATAAAAACAAGGTTCAATTCCTTACCTGCAGTCAACATGTAGTATGCCATGTGGCAGGGGGCAAAGTGCCAGAATTTTTAATGGGAATTAAGAGAATACGGTCTTGGCCGATTTCTGGGGAACTATCCCGGCATTCGCCTTTACGAGCCTATACAGGTGATTAAGGGAGGTTGTGGGAAAACACGAAAAAGCACAACCAGGATAGCCGACCGGGGTTTGAACCCAGTTCTCCCGAAATCAAGGAGCTGAGCATAATAACTGATCAGCCCCATATCGGCACCTTAGATATGACCACTTTATCACATCAACATACATTTTGTGAAGTTCGCCATAGTCACGGTCCTCGCCATCATTTTCTAATTTGGTATTGATTTCTGAGAATGCATCTTTACGAGTCATATGCAAGGCGCTGATCAGGCTTATTAGAGACTTTAGCGCTGGTATGAAAAACCTCTGATAGGGCCACCGCAAAAGTGCCTTGAGCAAATGGGTGGAAAATAGCTTAACAGCCTAGTGTTCCTGGCTTTGTAAGCTATTTTACCAGCAAGTTCCACGTGGAAGGCAAAATACTACAGGTTATTTCGTTGTTCGCTTCCAAGTTAATTATGGCTTTTATGGCTGACGACCATACTGACAAAGATGCCTTTGGAATTAAATACCTGGCTGCGAAATCATTTTCAGCCAAAAATGCCCTCAACATGCTTCTGTAAAGTGGATTTCTTGGTAAATGTTGACTAATCTGTTTCATAATAAGTCAAGTAAGTCTTCTCTCCTTATCAAATCGTAGTCATTCAACTGCCTGCCTAACTTTGCGATATATTCTTTATTGCAGAAGCAATAGGCTAACGAGAACCTGTAGCTTATGTTTAACGTTTCGTCCTGTAAAAGGGCACTTGAGGTTTTCAAAAAGTCGACCATTCCACACGGTTTCAAAATACGACGGGATTCACATCCAATAGATAGATGCCACACGAT
The DNA here is from genome assembly GCA_034698905.1 of Xestoiulus laeticollis. Lineage (NCBI taxonomy): Eukaryota > Metazoa > Arthropoda > Diplopoda > Julida > Julidae > Xestoiulus > Xestoiulus laeticollis. Next base: position 13,354 of record JAQGCC010002818.1, on the reverse strand, counting down.
CAGTTCTGTTTAGACCGCTTTATTAATACTGCGAGAAATGGGAGGAAAAATATTCTGCTACGCATGGGTTTGCTTTACAATGGGAAAATGCCACAATCAGCGGCTCTTAACCGCATGAGAAAATATATTAATGCGGCCGACTCGCAACTGCCTTCGGCCACAGTCATAACTATCCAAAATCGCATGACGCAAGCCACAAGCCGCACCACACAAACAGTACCTTCAGTCTTATTGAACTCGGAAGGAAATTGAAATCTTGACCTCACCAACTGAATTTGAAGACTAAGGACAATCGACAGTACTAAAATAGACGCAAGTACATTTTATGTGCACAGTTTTGATTTTAGTTTGACCCCTTTCAACCTCCCAGTTTGAGCACAGGAGGGTTAAAGAGCATTCAAGCCTCTCCACCCCATCAAGGTTTTTCAGTATTTTTGGATAGCATTAGATTTTATTGAACTGAATAAGACAAAGGTTAGGAGTTTGGTAGTCAACAACTTCTGCTCCTCTTGACAGCTAATTAAGTTTCCTGAGCATCCCTGATCTTGGAAGGTCTCGGCTATTGTCTTAATGAAAAAAATGCTTGGAAGCCTAACCGTTTTTTCATAAATCTAGGTTTGTTTAAGTTTCTCATGAACATTACGAATGTCACCAGAGTTAAAAAAAAAAAAAAGTGCGAAGGTCAATCCAGTTAATGTTCTATAGATGCTCTCATTGAAATCATGACAACACAACCTCATTTTGATGACAAAGGTCTATCTGAAGTACTTGGATGATCGCGTGCACATGCAGTCTGATAAAAGCTTACATGTCACATGACCGCTATTAGTATTCGCTGAGATGTAACGCAGCAGAACACTAGGTGTTGGGATATTAGCCACCGTCAGTGCGCGCAACTGTCCTCGAACATGTGCATATTACCCGTAAGCCGCCGAGTCGTGCATTCTCTACGTGCTTATGGGAGCGGAAAATAGCACGGTGACGTCATTGATGGGGGAGAGAGAAGTGTCACGTGTCATACTTGGCAAAGTTATCATTGGCTGCTTTGTTGGGTTTCAAACCGAATGCAACGAAAACGTTGCCAACAGCTGTTGTTGCACTTCTTGATATTGTTGTCGGTGGTGGTGTTTTTGTTTGTTTCGCTTTTTTGGTTTTGTTAGTAGCAACAAAAATAACTGGCCATTAACCGGAGCGCACGCTTGTTACGTCATAACCGCTAGAGAGCGCTAGGAGCTTCTGTCGCAGAAACTAAAATTAATGTTTATTATGCATGTATGCTTTTCAAAACCATTTATTTAACTTTGGTCCATTGGTCTCTGTTGGTTTGAACATTTTGGAGATCCCTTTTTACCTACTTGAACACGTTCTATTGATCTCCAATTTTAGTGCAGATCTACACTATTACACTATCTTACACCAGTATTACAACCGAAAAAATTTACTTTTTTAAAAAAAAAATACAATAACCAACAAAAATAAGTTTACTCTACGGAGCCGCTATCTTTGCGAGTTGCAATGACGTTCTCTTCTGGATTTAAGTGTTTAAATTGTCGAAGTTATTTGTCAGTATTACATTGCTTGTTCATTTCAACTCAACTCTGTAGGCTACCCTACTGTCGGTGAACAAGTACCATGTGGTGGGGAGCGTTTTTCGCAACCTTTCTGCAATGCTGCCGTGATGCATCCAGTAGGTCTCCAGCAGTAGTTTGTAAGCGGGAACCAGCAAAAAACTATGCTATGGCAACTTTGTGCATTAGTAACGAAACAGTGATGGCGCTGAGAAGACAGAAAACAAAAAATTATACCAACGACTTCTTAGCTCCATCACTGTTCGAAACATGAAATATGTCAATTATACACGCAATTTAACAAAAATTGTACCAACAAATTTTTGTCCTGTCTTCCTAGATCCATCACTGTTTGGAACATGAAATATCAAAGAATTAAGACATGAAATTTATCAAAAACTATACCAACGACTTTTTGTCTTGGAGAGAAAACCGATGACTCAGTGGTAGTAGGGTATAACTATTGGTTGATAACTCTTTGTGGCCAAAAACCAAGGATCACAACATAAATAAAACTCAATAAACTTAACTTCATTCTAAACAAAACTGGCGATGGCGATGTGGTGTGGTCCCGCTCCTGGCCTATTGCATTGTGATGGACCTAAAATAGATGGCGGACCAGGACAAAAAGTTCTGACTCTCCCACCTGGGTAAATCTAGACGTAAGAGGCAAAAGTATGGGACATCGTACTTCACCTTTGGATCGACCCTGTGGGTTCGGTATCGCGGAGTAGGACCCTGCTCGCAATGTAAAGACATGTAACCTGTCGCCGGCACCGATGGTCAAGTGGTCGTTCGATCCCAGGGTGTGGGGTTCGATCCCCGGTCGATGTCGGTGGGAATTTTTCGAAAGGTCGAAATTCCCAAAGCGGCGGCTTTTTTCGAATGAGTTTAAACCGAGGTTCCGTGTAGATCCCCCTTGTTCTCTGCACGTTAAAGACCCCTCGAGAGAGGGTGGATATCCTACCTCGTAGGCAAAATTTCCAGGGAGGTGAAGGAGGCCTTTTCCCTGGCGTTAACGTTTAGCCCTCGTCGTGTGCAGAAATAGGCCAACGTGAAAAAATCACAAACAAACTTGAGAAATGAAACCTTATTATGATGGGATTAAAGCATTACAAAGATCTGCCTGTCTAGCTATAGGAAGAATTTAGGGTGAATTGTGTGTTGTATCTAAAATGCATTTTACATATATTCTGATAATTTAATAAGTAATACGCAGATATACGATAAGTCTGATTAAAAAGGTTTTGAGGCGCTTAAGCCGGAAGCCGTATCTCAACTCTAAACCCGTTGATTCGGATTAAAATTCCTGTTTTAGCCAGATATCGATCTTATTAGCAAAATTTTATTAGCGTATACAATTAATTCAACAATTGAAATGCAAGATTATGTCCAAGGTCGACAATTATCCCCCAATTATGGTGAATCTAATATGCGTCACTTCGTATGACTCATGTTTATGATATGAGGCGTTTCGGCATAATGAGGAAGAGTATTTCACGCAAGTCAGGGTACAAGTTTATTTTATACGTGCACCAGTGGCGGACTTAACGGGTGGCAAAGGTGGCATTTGCCCCCTGCGCCCTTCCTGTCATTTATAGGGGGGTGGGTCGCAACATTAGGGTTACATGGCCCATGGTCACCTAGTACCTACAGGGAAAAATATCCCCCACGCGACCGTGTCGCAAGGCTTCGTAAAAACCGGGAAATTCCCCCGGTTACTTTTTGGATGCGAAGATGTGAGGAGGTATCGCGGCTTTTTAAAGGTTGGTTTTGTGTTTTTTGTTTTGTTTATGATTCTTTACCTTGTTCAAAATCTGAATAAAAATTCAATTTATTTCAATGAACTAATTTTGATAGAAATCTCCGAAAGCAAGTATAATTTTTTTCTTAAAACTTATAGTAGAAAGATAAAAATCATTTATATTTCAATAGTTTTAGATATTCCTAAAACCGTTAAAAAAGCAGCACATTTTACTGTTGCGCCATTAACGGGCTTTGCTCCCTGCGCCTTTTCCCTTAAGTCCGCTACTGACGTGCACACTACTAACGTTGGGTTACAATTCAATCCAAATCTAAGCCAAGACCGAGTGCCATATGGACATAATTGTGCTGCCACACCCGTCGAGCGACCACTGAGCATTATGCTTGGACGGATCTATCAACAATGCGTAATGCGTAGACGGTCATTCGTGAAATCACGGCTAGGTGACCGCGGCTACGAAATCAGTGTCGGCATTTGTCCTATACAAAGGTAGCTCCGTCTTAAAACACATAGATAAAAGCGCTCCCTACCTAACGTCGCAAGGGAACATAAAGCCCGATTCTCACGGACCTAATAAAGCCGCGACTCTCCTGTCATGGCTGCAGTTTCCATCGTGCGAACAGTTTTTAAAGTCACAGTCCCGTTGCCGCATATCAAAAAGTTTTGGTATGCGACATTAATGTCACGGAAACACAGTGCTGCTTTTGGACTATTTTAGACTATGAAATTAAATGTTCAAACTTTTAATATTTATTATTTCGGAATAATGCATCTGGTTTGGTTTTTTCGTAGAATACATCAATTTTCTCGCGTGAACTTTTTTCGGTTTTTTATAAGCGCTTCTTCGGAGCTATGGCAGCATTGTCAAACATGACTACGTAATATACCATAAAAAGAACAACATTTTAACCGCATCGCGTGAACAGGTAAAGCCTTGACGACAGAAATCATGACTTTTTTGGGGTTAAATGTCGCGGCTTTATTGGCTCCGTGAGAACTGGACTTAAGTGCGCTACCAAACTTGGTAGAGTGGCGCCTTCGGAACACCGGGCGCAGACTGGCACATGAGCTGCTATTGGACGCTTTCGAGGTTCCTCGTATCAGAAAGGATTCGTTAACCCGCATACAGGCTGCGCAAAAATCTGTAACTGCAATTATTTAAAATTAAATTTAAATTTGCACGTAGTTTCGTGTAGCGTGAAATGTGACATTTTTGAGTGATTATATGCAAATTCGTTACTTAAGAACGTAGCTAAAGTTAAATTTTACAAAATACTTTTAAAAAACGCTTTTCAAATTTAATATTTAATGTCTAATTTCTTTCTTCTCTATATTTTCCCAAAATCAAATGATGTGTATAACAAATGTAAATTTTTAAGTTAGAAGATTTCATAATATCAATTTTTTTTGTTCTCACCATTTTCCGTTGTACCATCCTGTACCACGTCCGAATCATAACTGACCTGGGTTCCAATCCATGCCAGTGCCCCCTGGTGGTGACCTGCAGGTGACGTAACAATTGCACACCGTCGTTCGACCAAAGCATTGACAAGCATATACACAATGCATAATGTGTGGACGGGCATTCGTGAATTTGGGCGAATATGGCGATGTGCCCGCGGCTACGAAATTCGTGTCGGCACTTGTCCGGTACAAAGGGAAGCCCGTCACGACACACGAAGGCATAAGCGCCCCCTACCTAACGTTACAAGCGAATATAAACAAACTTCACGCAGGCACAGTATTACGATGCAGGGTGGCACGTAAGGGAGTCTAGTGCGCCAATTAGATCCCTGCATGTAGCATTCGCACCAATGTCTGTCGCATTATGGCGCGGACAATACAACAAACATTAGTGAGTACCATTTAACTGGTTACGGGTGTGTGACGCTGCACCATAACAACTTTGGGTTAACATTGGTTTGAATTTAAGTGTAACTAAATGTTGGCTTAAAGTTACCCGATGTTGGGTCGCAGTTATTAATGCTGGTTTCTCTTAAAATATGCCCCATAATTGGGCAACTTTATACCCAATTTTTTATATTATAGCCCAACAAATTGGTTTACTTGTTTAACACAACTTTTTATAGTGTGTGTCTATAAATTTGGTTACGTGTCCAACAACCAACCAAAATGCGGAAACCTTTGTCGTTATCCTCATCATTTGAAATATTAGTGTTTTTGAACTATGATGCGTCTACCCAAAACCTTGCACAATCAGTTTCAGCGATGTGAGATGCTTCTAAGATCCCCTTGCCTAGGCTGACCAGTGGTCAGTTATATAGGGGTCAAACTCCTCGTAAGACTTAGCTGTTTCGATCTACGGACGCGGTTTCCCCACTCTGTACACTCCATTAAAACAGCGAATAAATAATCCCAGTTATCCTCTTTTAATCTAACACTTAAGTATTTATGGCTTTTGTTCTCCTTTGTGTTCCTCCCCCTCCGTCCAAATCTAATAATTGTTGGATTGACTTCTATCGAGATGTGGTTCATCAACCACAAGGTGGTGCTGATGTGAAATGGTCCGAAATCATATTGGACGTTGTCGCTGAATGGATTTCAATCTTTCGCTTAAATGCGAACGAATACATGGTAGCGGGAAGCTGGTTTTCGTGACCTCGTCGAATCGGATAGTCGTAAAACGGCAACATTTATGCGTTTAATTCCATTCGTTTTAGGTTTTCGGCTTCGGCGTGTCGGTGGAAATAAGAAAATACGCTCGTTGTTTAAAATTGCTACTTTTGCTCCCCCATTGTTTAAAAAAATCGAAGATTGTGATAAAAAAATCTGTTGTTCCTTGCAGTTTTAAGATTGAGAAAGATGCGTTTTCAGCTCCCTTCCTTACTTCTTCCTTCATCGATTTTCGCTTTAGGAAACCTTTCTTCCACTTTGGTTCTCTACGCTTCCTTTCCCCCCATCTCTGCTCATTTGCATATTTTTGAAGTCTGTCCCCCTTGTTCAGCGTAATTTTAAACCGTTCCATGATGGCGGCCGTGGACCGACTTATATGAGCTGCAACATTATTTTTTACGTTAATTTTCGGGAATCTTCGGGAATAGCTCGTCCGCTTGCTCTTACGCCATTTTCAGGCTCTTTAACTCTTCGTTTGACATGGGTAACGGGTGAAGACATTCTTCCATTTGACATGGGTAACGGGTGAAGACATTCTTCCATTTGACATAGGCAACGGGTGAATAACGGGTGAAGACATTCTTCCATTTGCCGTTTCATATATTGTGTCTTTCCGCATATCATTTAACGAGGTTTGTCATATGCAATGTGGAAAGGGGGATCAGTCCTATACCAAAACTACATTTTCTGCTAAAGCTTATTAGCACAGTATAAGGGTGATAAACGTCATTTACGGCCCGTAAGGATTGATATATAACGCTGAATGCGTTGTGTGCCGCTAGATGGCGGCTCTAGTTTCCAAGCAATTCCACTTATTTCCGAAGTTTCTTTAGTAAATATAAAATAGGAAGAATAAAACTGTACTAACATAACATTTATAAATAATGTCTTGTTTACGTAAAACATTTGCGTAAAACGCAACATTAAAAATCTATTGCTAAGTGTTTGAGGCAACCAAAAAAAAAAAAACGTTAATGGAAGAATTAAAACGTGCGACTTGCCGAAATGCTGCATTAAATTTCTCACTTTTCAAGTATTCCCCTGGTCCGATTTTGTTGTAAATTCCTGCTTTGAAAATCCTTTCACGCACTTACTGACCGATACACACGCGACTGTTGGAGTTTCACTTTTCTTTTAACTCGAAAAGGCTATTGCGAGATTTTCAAATGTTAAAGGAATTTTAATAAACTGACCCTTGGCCCGATCAAAGTTCATAACGCATAGCAGGGTTTTTTCTCTCCTTTTAATTACGATGCGACAACTTTTTATCAATCTACTTTTGATTGAACAAAAACTTTCCGCGTGTAGTTTAACGAGTATAATGCCCCATTCGCAACGGCGCATATTCTGACGCGCGTCGCACGACGCTCATTTCTGCGCATGGGTAACAGGAAATGGGCGGCGGCCTAATGACGTCGGCGCGTAAGCGCGTCACCTTTGGATCGAAATCCAAAGTGACGCGCGTATATCCTGCTTTTTTTCGTTTGAAAGAGAAGTTTTTTCGCGCCATTCACGTCGAGATCGTCGAGTAAAAGCATAAACATAAATATATGTTATAAAAATATATTTAAAGTGCGTGTATTATCTGATAGTTCGAAAACGTCAACGACCAAAATCACAAAGGCGCTTCAATAACGCGCCTTTTGTGCTGTGTTGCTCAGTTTCGACACACCATGCGTATTTCTTACGCGCACGCGCGCGCGTGACATCATAAGGAAAATAAAATCCCGTGACGCGCGTGAAATCAACGCGCCGTTGCAAATGGGGCATTATTCGAGGATCTCATACACGTGACTCAAAACGACGCACGAGGAAAAATGAAGCCGCTACAGTTTGGCTTTCGATCCAAGTTGTTGCGCCTACGTCATTAGGCCACCGCCCATTGATTTGTGCGCATGCGTATTACTGCGCGTCACGCGACGTACGTATGAAAACGCGCCATTGCGAATGCCGCATAACGCGCACCATTTGAAATAGCGTATCGCTCGTGTGCACCGGGCCTAAATCGGGCTTTCGGTATGTTCTGCTACGATGCAGAGATTACATTATTGTGGGTTATTATTTTCACGAGGTATTGCGATGAAAATAAAGTTTCGTAAAATATTGCGTTAATTGGGAGGATTGTCCGTCCGGTTAATAAATTAAATAAATCGGATGTTAAGCACGTACGCTTTCGAACAATCGTGTTTCGGATCAGGTGTGTTCAACGTTGACTTTTTTAGCCACAGGGTGCGCAATTGTAAAGTAGTATGAAAATATACATCACTCTCTAGAAAAGCAACAACAACAGATTGTTCTGACCTTCAATTAATTTAAAATTTAAAATCAGGAATTATCCAGCATTCCCAAGTTTTGACATGTTATTTTTTTTACTATATCAAAGTCCTTGTGCATTAAAATGCGCATATGAAACCGTCACTGAAGAATGACATTAATAAGTAAAGACCTCAATTAAGTGAGACTATATACACAACTATATCAATTTTACCTAATCTAAAGAAGTTTACAAATTATGTGAAAATGTGTCTTTAAAATGGTGTAAATGTTTGAAATGTACAACAATATTAGCACAAAAAAAAGGACAAAATAAATTCCAGAAAAGTGCCAAAAAATGTACCAAAAAAAGAGTATCAATAAAGTGGTCGAATAGAAAAAAAAAAAATTACCAAAAAATACCAAAATGTAGGTAAGTATCAAAAAGATGACAAAAAATATGCCTAAAAAAAAAAAAAAAAAACTAAAAAGTGCACCAAAATTACCACAAAAAAAGTGCTAAAAACGTGTCCAAAGTATACCAAAAAACGTGTACCAAAATAACTAAAAAAAATACCAAAATGTGATCAAAATGTACCAAAAAGTATCAAAAAGACGACAAAAAATATGCCAAAATAAAGTACCAAAAAAAAAAGTGGACTAAAATAACTAAAAAAAATTACCAAAAAAGTGCCCAAAATGTACGAAAACGTATCAAAAAGATGTCAAAAATACGCCAAAAAAGTACAAAAAAAGTGGATTTAAATTATTAAAAACAAGTACCAAAATTTACGAAAAAACGTACCAAAAAAAGTGCTAAAACGTGTCCAAAGTAAACCAAATTAAATTACATGTAGCAAAAAAGTGCCCAAAATGTACCAAAAATTATCAAAAATATGCCAATAAAAAGTACCAAAAAATGCACAAAAATTACTAAAAAAAAGTACCAAAAAAAGTGCTAAAAACGTGCCGAAAGTATACCAAAATAAATTACATGTAACAAAAAAGTGTACCAAAATTACTAAAAAAATACTAAAAAAATGTGCTAAAAACTTGCTCAAAGCATACCAAAAAAAAAAAAAAAAAAGTACCTAAAACGTACCAAAAAAGTTTAAAAAATATGCCAAAAAAAGTACCAACAAATGCACAAAAATTACATAAAAAAAGTGTTAAAAACGTGAGTAGTATAAGAGTACCCAAAGTATACCAAAATAAATTACTAAAATAGTGTACATAAATAAATTACCCAAAAGTATCAAAAAAAAAGATGACAAAAATATGCCAATAAATATATACCAATTAAAAATATACCATAAAAGGCGCCAAAATTATTAAAAAAAAAGGTAGCAAAACAGCGCACCAAAAAAATTATTAAAAATGAAATTTTGGCCAAATGGTTGTTTTTTTCTCTGCCAGTGACCATGCAGAGATGACCGGATTAAGTTTTGGTGCGTTGGTTTACGCATGCGTACATTTATAACCTACTTTCGGAGCGTTCAAGGTAAGAAACGAAGCGAAACTGTATACATGTAATAATAAAAAAGCGAAAAATATATACTCGTAGCGAGGGTTTTCATCCATATGAAAGTAATAAAAAGAGGGCAAAAATGTTAGAAGGAGATTTAGCACAGGTTTGAACCTTGACCTTACGCCCACTGGTCAACCGGAAGTGCACGAGTGCAGTGTGAGTTTGGAAATGATGATTGCTCTGCTCTGCACCAGGAAATGCACAGAAATAATGGGAGTGTGCTACGCGTATTTGTACATAAATGTTTCCCACACTCTATATGCACTAAACTACACATTTTCGCACTATTCGCATTTCAACTGCACTAATTTTGCACTACATTCGTACTGCATTATTAGATCTGCACATCACTTCATTTCGTCGCACCTTCACTGTATTTGCTAAATCAGCTCAACTGCACTACATTACATCTGCACTAACGACATTTGAACTGCACTGCAATACACCTCCACAACACTGCACTATATTACATCTGTAAGTGCATTCCATTACATTTCCACTGCACTAATCGCATCTGAACTGCACTACATCTGCACTTTTCATTAACCCTCCATTGCACTAACGACATCTGAACTGCACTAGATTACATCTCATCTGCACATCAGTGCAATTCATTACACTTCCACTGCACTAATCACATCTTAACTGCACTATCTTACACATCTAGAGCACTGCACTACATTACATCTGCACATTTCATTGCATTTCCACTGCACTAATCACATCTGAACTGCACTATCTTACATATCTAGAGCACTGCACTACATTACATCTGCACATTTCATTGCATTTCCACTGCACTAATATCACATCTGAGCTGCACCACATTACACACCTCCACACCGCTGCACAAATGCCACTTCTCCGCATTACACCACTTCAGTAATTACACGTTGAACCTCCAACTACTGAGCTGCACTATTACTGCACTAAATTGCATCTGCACTGCACACTGCACACTGCACACTGCACACTGCACGTATACGTACCCAGAAATGTGCCATGGTGTTGATCTTGAAGACCTTTTCGATCATATCGTCGGCAGTGTCCAGCAGATCTTTTCCGTTCACGATTCCGGCATTGTTGACTAGGATGGTGACGTCACCCACCTCCTTCTTGACCTGTCCGCACACGCGGTACACGTCCTCCCTGTCGCTCACGTCACACCTGTAAGAGTGAGCGCGTCCACCGCTAGAGGTCACCTGCTTCGCCGTCTCGTCATTGGCTGAAAAAAAAAACAAAAAAAAAAAAATGAACGTCATAATCACGAGGCGAGGACACGGTGTATAAGGAGTGAACCAGTATGGGGACCAACTCATCCCGCATCCGCGAGGTGGCGCTGCGAGCGCGCCGGGGAACCAAACAAAACAATGTGCCACTCTACGCTTAAGACTCCCCCAGCCGCGAGGTGGCGCTGTGGTCCCAAACAAAACGGCGTGCCACTCTACGCTTAAGACTCCCCCAGCCGCGAGGTGGCGCTGTGGTCCCAAACAAAACGATGTGCCGCTCTACGCTTAAGACTCCCCCAGCCGCGAGGTGGCATTGCTACGCTTAGACACCAGCTTATAAAATTTGAGCTCCTCGCTCTGCCGCGAGGTGGCGCTGTGGTCCCAAACAAAACGATGTGCCACTCTACGCTTAGACACCAACTTAAAAAATACCGACACAAAGTCGGCATTCTGGTCTACCCCTTAATACTGTGCTCAAGAGTGCCACTATACTATAGCACTATAAGGGTGCTTACACTATTAAACCCACACGTGCACATCTTAGGGTAAAAACACAAGTGCGATCAACGATTAAAGAATTGCATCATTCTAGAATAATGACATACCTGCGACTTGCGATGCACACGGACATAGTATTGCGGCGCATCAAAGAATACAGAATTTCATGATTCTAGCATGAATCCAGGACACGAACGAGTATAGTGCTATCTGCGAATCAAGAATCGATTCATTTTAGAATGATTCCTAAAGACAGACATACCTGCAATTCACGATGCACCCGCACATAGTAATCAGCGCATCAAAGAAGTGCGCATCACATATCATTCTAGCATGAATCCAGGACTGTACGAACGAGTTTGTCTTTTCTAGAATCATTCTTGCTTTCAAAGATTTCTGATTGGTTGCAAGCCCAATCACGTGATTTTGTCGTCTGCATTAGTCGAGTGTGCAGACGAAGAAATGCAGACGAAATAAAGCAGACGAAAAATGGGGAATGGTGGCCAAACCAATGAAAACTTTTTTAAAAAACAATATGTTCATTTGCAGTCATTGATTCCAGAATCATTCCAGAATCCTCCTAGATTCATTCTAGAATGAAGCGATTCTTTAATCGCTGATAGCACTAGAGCACCGTCTTTTCACCTTTTATATTTACTAGAATCATTCTTGATTTTAATGAGTTCTGAATGGCATATCGAATCAAGTTGTTCGATCGCAATCATCGATTCCAGAATCATCCCAGATTCATTCTAGAATGAAGCATTGTCGTGAGATGGGCGTTTCCTCGTGTGTCTTTTTCATAATTTCACGTGATATGACCTCGCATGCATACACAATGTACGTGCATGCATGTACACGTGTTTTGTTCTCCTCATATATACCCATTTTATTTGAGTGCATGTCTTTTTTTTTTTTTTTTTGAATCTTTCATTCCGAAAAGATGTCCTTGATAATGTATAACGAAACTGATGCCAATGATGGCGTGATGATCTGCATCGAAAAGAAAAAGACCAACAGAGTTGTTAATAGCAATAATCGAAAAATCTATTATACGCAATTAACTATCCGAAATTGCGCCCTCTGGCATCCACTGCTAGTGGATGAAAAACTAAAAAAAGTCGAGGAATGAGGCGCTTCTTCACGCACATTCTCGGCGTGAACGCCATGCACGACTTTGCTTTCAAGGTATACACGTATTACATGCATAAATACAGTGTGTACATGTACGTGAAACACGTTTTTTTTTGTTGTTTCAACCTTAATATTGCACATTCGAATGTAAATTTTCGTTTATGTATTTCAATAGCGTACTTGCTTGCATATACATGTATGCACTGTAATTCCAAGGTCCTTATCCTTAAAAATGTGTATAAATTTGTATAGCCTGCAGGAGTACATTTAGTACTATAGGACGCACCCTGGTTCAATAGTTCAAGTTTTAGCCTATACTTAATTATTCCAAACACAAAAACCAAACCCTAAAAAAAAAAAAACATGTTGCAAACACAAAAATTTGCACAAAAACACAAAATCTTCAACTGAATGTGTACGTCTATTTTTAAGCACATGCATGCAGGTGGAATTTTATAAATGAGGTACAGAATAGGGAGATAAAGCTTTACGATCTACCTTTACGATTACGCGTCATCAAATTGTCTTTTTTAGCCAAATGGCGATGCGTCTTTTGGCACCCACGCATGCGTGCGTGCGGTTTGTGACGCATTAATCGTAAACGTATATCGTAATCGCTCGTGCAGCACTAGAGAGATTGTACACGCCTCCCTTAATGCTAACAACACTGACAGCACTGTATGTTTTTCCAATGCGTTCTCGTAAAGGTAAATCAGTTGACGGGGCATTAAGGGAGGCGTGCACA
>JAQGCC010002817.1:0-17109 GCA_034698905.1 Xestoiulus laeticollis | reverse complement strand
AAAAACCACAACCAGGATAGCCGACCGGGGTTTGAACCTGGGTCTCCCGAGTTCAAGGAGCTAAGCATAACCACTAAACCTTGTAATACCAGTGCTATACTTTTATGAAAGTAATATTCTCCATGTCTGGTGTACACTACATTAAACATTACTAAATCATGTTTACAGCAGCTCAAAAAAGTCGAACATGTAATGTATATAACAGTTATACGAGCTAATAAATTAAGTTTACGACCTACACGTAAACATAAAAAACAAAACATTAAAAATCATAAAAAAACAAGCATAAAAATCCTTAATATATATTGTGCAGATTCCAATGAAAAGTGGACTCCACATTACATCCATACGAGTATTTATTGATAAATGCAATTTTCGACACGATCAAAGAGTTTTGCATATGACTTATTTTCATTATTGGTTTCGACGTTCAATGGATTATGGCCTGCTGATAAGGCGGGTAATTATACCTCTACAGAACTCAATACCATCTCTAAATGAAAAGTTAAAAAGGTTATTCCCATCCTATTCACACTACTTGTACATAGATGATTCACAGCTTGCAATCTCTAACTGATGAGAGAGATACCCTTAGATATTCTGTTGTTGCAACTTGATGCAGTAATAGCACTGAGATGAGTTCAGCGATAACTGGTGCATGTTAAACGGAGCGAATACTTCCAATGCACTATATCCATCAAGATACCCTTATATAGAAGCATCTTCCTATACAACGAACATCCCCTTAACTATTGATTGGTATTTTGGGGAAAATGGCCAGGTTTAATCGTTGTTAAAAGCATCTGATGGTTTTCGATTAAATTCTATCACATTAAAGCATTAGCAAAATTAGAAAGTGGAACATTTAATTAGTTTTGGAGTATGCATTTGTTATGGCAATATCGTGCTCGCATTTTCTATGAACCGATGGTAATTATTGCTAAATACATGTATTAGATCATTGGTGAATTATTTCTTGCCTTAAAAGTAATAAGATTTGTAAACGAATTTGTGTCTTACGTATATAGAAATACCATAAACTATGAGTGTTATATTGAAGTGGTTTATGTTCACTATAAGATAAAGGGTTTTAAAATTTACATATGTATCCATATCAATAATTTGAGTTTTTAACGCTAGATTTTGTTACAAAATAAATGCGTAAAATAGGCATTTTTGAATCTACTAACATAGAATAGCATTTAAAAATAGTTTCCTGAAATGCCCACTACATGTATAAATAAAAATATCATAAATTAAGATGTCCACTAAATTATATAAAAAATATATGCATCTATTTAGCCACTTTTTATTGCATTTTTAACACGTCAGATATTAAACAAAAGAAATGGAAAAGATCCATATTAAGTTAAATTAGCGAAGATTTATTTTGTGAACAGTTTTTAAGATGTTTTCATTACGTTATGGATAAAAAAGGATTCAATTAGAAAAACTATGTAAAAACTTCGATGCTTAATTCTATACAATAGTGGAAAATCTCAATCAGTTATAATGAAAATCAGTTAATCGAATAGCATTTTAGATGCTATTCCAGAATGACCAAATGAAATTGAAAGATGGTAAAAATGGATAGTGAGACATTGGAAAACTGCCCAATTTAAGACTATGCCTAGTCTTTGGGTGAGTCATTGAGAAAGGATCAGATCGTACAGCAAAGTTTTCCTCTCAAAGCATGTCCGTCGTCAAGATGATGAATTTTTAGCCTTGCACATTTTGCTTTCTGTCTCATTTTTCTCTATTCTTTTCTTTCATTCCCCCGTATGTGTGTGTGTGTGTGTGCAGTGAAAGCGTATATAAATTTGAGGCAAGCCAGAAAAGCAATTTCTTTTATCCAAGCAGCATTTTCATATACTTTTTAACTTCTGCATGACTAGTTAGCCGATTGTCGACCAGCCAACTGCTAACAGAAGCAATTCTGCAGCTACATTGCATCGATGGAGGACCGCGATACGGCCTGTTGTTCAGCTTCAGATGGGGGTACAAAAATGCTAGAGTCGGTCTTATCGCCTTCACGCTCTACTTGGCCAACATGAAATAGGACTATGTTATCCCCATTACACGCAATCCTATAGAGTTAGAAACTGAGGCTCGTCATTTGGCTTTCATGCACAGGCCCCCTTTGTTACATTTCTGCTTGGCTGTCATTTTACTTTGTTCAAAAAAGACACATTTATATTTGGAAAAATTGCGGAGGGAGAGTTAGCAGATTTTTATGCTAAGTCCAACGTGAATATTGTGTAATGCGCAGCATATATCCATTACTTAAAAAGTTTTTAGATTAGTCCTGCACAGACGATGTTACGACTACTAATGTTCACTGAATTATCTTTTTTTCTGGCGTAAATGTCTCGTTTTAATAGTCTGGGTGTTTAATTACGCATGTGCGTGTTTTATCTTGCTTTTGTTGAAATGGTATAATTAATGGATTAAAGACAGTATATTTGAAATAAGTACTCCATATTCTATTAAATCTTTTCGAAATCTTTGGTAATTCCTATTACAAATAATTGCACACGCTTACAAATGAATGGTGTTAATGTCACCTAGCATTATAGTTCTATCAAATCTAAACGTAAAACTTCATTGATACGATTATTAATCCCGTTTGATGTCACTGCTGGGGGACGTGAATGAAATTCTAGCTAATTAGTTCAGTTTAAAAAAAAAAAAATAAACTAGATAGTTTTGTTTCCTCAGCTTTTTTTAATAAGGCAATGTAATTTTATTAGAGTTTTGCGAAATGATATGTGAATGTCACAGGATAGAATTTTATTAGCTGAAATTATATGCCGGGTATATTTGCCTATAGGTTTGCTTAAAATAAGCGATTTCAACAAAAACAGCTTTTTGAAAGTTATTGTTCAAAAATTTCCAGATGAACGAAAAATAAAAGTTAACTATAATATATTGCATACATGTAGCACACACTCATTTATGAACTACTATAGAAAAGTTACAATGTTCAAAAGATCACGATGCGAAACTTATCGTATATTTAGCCAAATTTGGCTAAGTTCGTAATGTCGGAGGCTGTGAATTGCAAATTCCCTGTTTGACCGACCCAACACAACATGTATGCCTATCCTGTAATAGATGAAGCGCCATTACAACATAATTATTGGCGCCAAAATACAGAATATCAAAGCTTGGCCAGCCCACTCAAGCCTCCGTCAACTAAGGAAAAAATTATCTCAGTGTGGCTAAGTTTCCCTTCAGTGAGAATACCTACATTGTAGCCTATAAATCATGGAGCCAGGAGCCACAGATTTCCTCTCAGTAACTCCTAAAAATATATTTTACGTACAATCTCATGTGCACCTGTTGCTTTTTCAAGCATCAAAATAACAGATGATACAATATAGTTATATTTATATCTACTCGAGAAAGTTAATCTGGCTCCATTTTTATGCAATGAATATGACAGACATATGCAAAACACATTCTCATGTTTGCTTGCTTTTAAGGGTATTGTATGTTAGTACATTCTGTTGAACCGGAATATAAATGGGATTGAACACGATATGCTTCCCACGCGTTGTCATTTTCAAATTCAGCAGTTTGCCATCATCCTCTGCATTCCATGTCGGATTTATCCTTTCAGTCAAAGGCTACATCATCGCTGCAGCTTTTCAATCAAAGTTAACAACAAGACATTTCATTTAGTAGACTACATGTATAAGCACTTCATTCAGTCGCTTCATCCGGGGAGGAGGCTATAGTATGCACGCATTGTTCATCAAGAGGATTTATAGATGCAATCTCCAAAACGTATTCATGGCACCAAGCCGATTTATGCATAAACAAGTGCAGAAATAATCCTTACAAAGGGACTAACCTATAATGTGACCTGAACTAATATAAACCAACTAGGAAAACAGTGCTCCTGACAATCGTTAAACAAATTGTCGACATGTTCTGTTTATTTCAAAGTAGAATTCTATCAACGTTTATTAAACCAGTTTGATACTATTGAAATGTCAATCGATTTCAATTGAAAACCTTAACTAAGCCTGTCGTTATAAATCAGCCCTGTATCTAATGATGTATTTAAATGATTTTACTTCCAGAAATATACTATTTGAAGAAGGAAAGATTTTTAATTTAGAGCTCATTATCCTCTGAAGAATACCCATACACCAGCAATGTTAAATTTTCAAAAGTAATTTTCGCAATAACTTATAAAAATAAATTAATGAAAAAAATGCTCAATATTCATCTGCATCCATATTGCAAATATTTGAAATATATCTGTCTTTGATGGGCACTATAGTT
The DNA here is from genome assembly GCA_034698905.1 of Xestoiulus laeticollis. Taxonomy (NCBI): domain Eukaryota; kingdom Metazoa; phylum Arthropoda; class Diplopoda; order Julida; family Julidae; genus Xestoiulus; species Xestoiulus laeticollis. The sequence goes on along the minus strand of JAQGCC010002817.1, from coordinate 12,816 downwards.
ACCCCCTAGCGGTCAATTGATAGAGCTACAAACTCTCAAAAAACATTTACTTAAAACTTTTTTGGAGGAAATACATTTTTTAAAAAAATAGCCAGCTTGATGCACCAAAACGTCATTAATATTGGGTCCTTCTTTCATTTTTATAAGATATGGAGACAATGGCTTTCGAAAATTTAACATTACATATATTTACATGTATATACAGTATATAATAATGGTTTGCTTCACAGGTTATAAGTCATATTATGCACTTGAAAATTCGTTAAAAATAATAATTAAATAAGCCATGCTATTGATAAACGAAAATAAACAACTGTGTTTTCCAAAATATGGTTCCTAGTATGAAAATGCACTAATAACGATCATAAAAATAACATTTTTGATCACTGGATTCACTATATTTGATTTTAATTCAACTACATGTAGGATAAATTTAGAAGCATGTATTAAATAAGAAGAAAAAAATGAAACCTTGTGTAGTAATTCGATATTAAACATATATTATGTATTTGATCAACAAGAGACTATTTCGGCTTAAATATATTAAACATTTCCATAGTGATAGAATTAGAGTTCCAGATATTGCCTAAGTTCATTAAAAGCCTGTTTTAGCACAAGCATTGCATGTCAGAATAGACTGCAATATGTATGGGAAAGCTAAGTGGAATATAAGGTACAGTGGGGCAAGCATTAAGCCTAGATATTAAATGAATCCCATCGTCTAATTTCGATAATGGAGCTCGGAGACAGGGTTGGCTTCTCAGGGGACTTAACCTAGGGTACACAGCGGCTGCGGTGATATGTCATACTGCCAACCAAGTTCAATAGCTACATTTACCTCGTGTTTATCAATAAAAATGTAAAGAAACTGAAAAAGGCTATAGGATGAATAATATAATGGTTATGGTGGATGGAAAAAACAAATACGGAGGGATAGGAAAAGCGTAGGAAACCAACCAAAAAAAATCTCATTACAACAAAATAATCGAATGATCTAGAGTTTGATAAAATCTCCGAAATGTAATGAATGCTTAGAAAATCAAGAAAACATAAAACGATCAATTATTGTTATGCTAGCAATTATTTTCGGTTCAAAATTGAAATACACCTCACTATATATAGTGAGGTATATTTCAAAACAACATCAAGTAAGTGGAAACAATGTTTCATTGGTGATGCAAGTCCTAGCCAACCTGATTTTTTGTGGAACCCCTAAAAGGTAGGCAATATGTTATTGTGGTTGCCACTCAGTTTGAACATCTCGAGGCAAACTTACTTACAGTGGGTAAGTTTTAGTTTTATAATTAAAGCGTCATAAGACATCATTTTCAAAAGTCTCATCTTAAGATTTTTGTAATAAAAGTGTTAGACGACTGACTAAGTATTAAAGTCTTAGTCCTATTTTTTAAATTTACGGAGCAAGAAATTTGGCAACCAGTCCACCCATAAAGCCACATTTTTGGAATTTATATGACGTTTCAATAGATATTCTTGGTATTTCAGCAAGCTCTGCACAACTGGAAAGCTACTTTTACCAAGCATCTACAATCTTGGAAGGTTGCCGTTATCGTCAAAGTGAAAAAAAGATTGGAAGTAGAACTGTTTTCGGGTGTAATTCCAGTTTTTATTAGTTTCACATGACCATTGTAAACGTTAGATATTGGATCATTTAAGAATGTACCCCAGCTAGTTTTTAAATAACACTGCTGTATTCTTCTTTGTCAATACGTAAGAGCCTATTTTTTCTTGATTAAGCACGGTTTGTCAAACAAAACATTACGTGTTAGCAACAAGTTTCACGTTTGGCATGAACTGAATGAGGTATGACAAACTCAAAAAGCCAGATGGGCTGGAGCTTTGTGTACAAGCAAGACGGTCAAACTTCGCTCCACTGCCATTATATTCTGGCGACCATGGAGGGTGTAATTGATATTGCGCAAGTAATTAAGTTCTTGCTCCATGACGATTTTGGAACCCCTGTTCCAGAAGACTGGAAAAAAGTATGAGCGAAAGTTTGATTAGTGTAGATGTACGATTTGTGTCAATTTTTTTTTTTTGCGTAGTCTTTCCTGATCACACAAGAATGAAAAGAAAACATTGCGCATGGACCAGGCTAAAATTTCATTTAAAATAATGTTTTAAGACTAAGATTTTATTTAGAATCGTGTCTTAAGATTTAACGTATAATTTTTTGGTAACACCTCCACTGTGCTCCCACTGCCCTTTTTCGAAATTCCCGGGTAACCCCTTGAATGTAGGCAATCACTCAAAACAAATTTGTTTTGTGTGATTGCCTCATTATAAAGTTTCAATCTTACACATACCCGCTAACCCAACCTATATTTTACAGCATAACAAATCAAAACAAATGTAGCCTAACATAGCATAGAATACATATCTGTTACTCTATTGTTCCATGTATATGTTTCTGTTCCTTCACATTTAAGCTAGCCCAAAATTAATGTTGATTTAACGTACGTGCTTGAAAAAGTTTCAAACGCATAAAACAGTTTAGAGGCAATATTTGCGATATATGTACTTATAACGTACACGTGCAAATTTCCCGGAACTCCAATTTTCAGAAATCGACGTTGCGATTGCATGGCAGGGAATACAAATATTTGGTTAAATTATCTCGTTTCCCGGAACGTAAGACGCCTGACCTTCTCAATACATGATTTCAGTGGAAAATCACGAAGAGCAATTTTTACAAACAGAGATCCAGATCCACGACCATAATCACGAAGACCATTAACGGATCATCCTCATCACCATTAGGCCCACGAGTGAACGTTAAAAGAAAATTAAATCAAGGGAAGAAATTGGTGCATTGACTAGGCTTTTTCTCAGCACAGACAATCGCGTTAGTAGATCACGGAAGCGCATCAATCTTCCTCGCCTAGGCCTAAATGTTGAAGGCCAACGACGAAATTAAGAAATTCTCGGATGTCTCCTAGAAAAAGTCTGTCTCATATTCGTTGAATCGTAAGAGATCGGGAGTCTCCATTTCCAGAATAAAAAGGCGTCTGGAAGATGCCAAAAAGGAGGAGAAGAAGACCAAGAATTGATTCACCTCGCAATATCCGCCTCCCAGAGCATCAATCTGGAGAGGGCGGGAATCTGGGCGGTTGGATTTCATCCAATGCGAAGACGGAATTGAAAATCAAACGTAAGACATCGTGAAGGCAATTTCAAGTAGGGCACATATCCACCTATGCCAGCTCGGCAAAGGAGAGCTTTTTCTTGGCCAGCAACTGCAATGCGCAATGGGGTGCTATGGGGGATGGTACTACTTGCATTGGACTGCCTTTCCTGCGAAATACCTCTTGGAAAAAAGAAAAATTGATACTAAAACGGCATACAAATATGAAATTCGAAAATTAAATTCATGTCGTTTCTTGGAAGTGCTTAAGGGTGAGGGGCTGCAATGGGAGGGCAACACGATTATCTGGAATGAATGAAATTGAAATGGCCAGAGTTTATGCCATAAAAACATCGCTGTCTTTTAGCCTATATAACTGGTTCTTTTCAACCCTGTTTTTTAAAATTCTTTATTTTTTCACATTTTAATCTATCTACGTAGTTAAAAAATAACTTGAAAATAAGTCAACAATTTGAAATATTTTTTACATGATTAAGGTTGCAATATTCGAATTAAAATGGGAAAAGTTATGTTTATGGAAGATAGTAACAGTATACATGTGTTAATTTCTTACTAATTTATAATTTCACAAAAACGTTTATCACATTCAACCAAATTGGAACATAAAAACAAAGACGTCGAATTGGAAAGCATTTATTTGGAGTTTACACATTTTAACGTTAATAAGCAAATATTAACTGTCATTAAATTTTTGGTAAACTTTAATATTGAAAAATGATACTTTTTACTGCAATTGTGTCTCCTAAAAGTATTTAATTACCAATGTTTGCTAGAGGAATTCAAAATATTCTCATAAAAATCTTGCTTTCAATGGATTTAAAAAATAATTGTGCAATATATGTATACATGTGATTTTGCACTGTATAATTGTTTGTGTAAAACATTTATACGCAATGTAATGCATTACATATGCGGAAAAACATTTGGTAATGTTATTATAATATATAGTATACACGATTTAACGATTTTATTTCGATTGTACTTTGCGTTATTAATTAAAAATTGAAGAAATGTTCATTTCAGGATTTTTAATTCGTCTCTGCGGTTTGAATTTTTGAAAAATATGAAATAAATTATCATAGAATGCTTTATTAATACTTGTATATTTAATTTGTGTCATAAAAAGTTGCGATTTAAACATTAAATTTTTAATAATGTTTTGGTCTCAGGATTCTTTACCATTTGTAAATTAAGACTACATGAGGACCCATTCCCAATTTAGCCTTATTATTCCAGATCATTAATTAGTTAATTGTAGGTTAAACACGCATCAATAGTTACGAGAATATTTATTTAATATTTTTTTTTAGAAAAATGACAATTATAAACCAATGACATGTTACGATAAATAACACCTTATCTTTGAAAAATTATTTTTGTAAACAACCCCGTAAAATTATAAACTCTTAATACAAACTTGAACTTTTTACAAATATTCAGAATTTGGTTTTTCTCTATTTCATAGAAACAATGTCTAATGATTTGGCGTGTCAGTTTATTGTAGGTTAAAAACAATAGTGAATCTCAGAATCATGGACCGCAGTTTGAGAAATTCTGGACCGAAACCATGCATGCATGACGTTTAAGCCTACAGCGTATAAGCCTATAGGAATCAATGAAGCATCTATAGGGTGCAAGTGAAGAATTTCTTGCTAAAAGCTAATCATATTTTATCAATTTACACCGATTCATAAATGAGCCGTTAATTTTGATAATGTTAATATCAAGCAGTAAAATATTCATAAGATTATATTTTCTTCCCTTAACATGCAGTTGTATAATACTTACATAGGAACGTTCCCCTAAGAAAGTTAATTAACTTTCATTAAACTTGTAATTACAGGCATAGGAGTCCCCTCTTATGACCACTTCCAATAAACGCTTATAAATTTACAGTACATTATTTTCATCAGCATATCTTTTGTTTATAAAACTACCTATATTAGAAATAAATATTTGTTAAATCTTTTAATCATGCATGTTAAAGATTGTCAAGAAGTGCATACGACCACAACAAATTTATATAATAGTTTATCATACGTATATCACTGTTATTAAAAATTGTAGCATGATAATAGTGTTACACATTTATATAATTAATAAGTTTCATTCAAAAATTTGAGCTACAATATACCAAATTAAATGTTACTGGTATTAATACAAATACGTGATTTTGGGATCAAACATGCAGATAAATTAAATTTGCCATTTTTAGCTTCAATTATACGCTCGCATAGTCATTTATATAATTTTCGCCTTAATATAGGTGTCAACTTAACAAACCACTTAAGTCAACATGTTTAACACATGCTTGTACTTTAAAATCATTTATCTATCATTTTTGTACAACAGTCTGCATCATGATTTAACATGTTCTACTCCCTATAGACAAATTGCTTTTAGCTATTCAAAACGAAACTTGTACAAATAACGATGCTTGACTAAATAAAATCTTTAGGCATTTACATGAATAATTCAAATACTACTGCACTTCCATAAGTTTGAAACAAAAAATATATTGATGATAAAACACACGTATAGGTATATTTTGCATGCTATACCCATGTGCATTGCATCACATGCATTTTAAATATGTTTTGATAAAATCGTAATTAATCAGGTAAACTATAAAACTGTATGTTAACGAATTCTGTCTTCTGTTAGACGAAATCAATTATCAAAACTTATATGATGGATGTTGATAAAATGACTGACTTCGCCAACAGATCTAATTAAATTTACTAACAAGAAATGCATTTTGAACAGGCATGTTTGGATGAAAATAGAAATTAATCCATTGAAGTGACGTCACTCGCACACGTATGTGTACAATTAAAGGAATTTGTCTCCGATTTTTATTTCGCCTACGACGAAACAGAATTCATGTCCGGGAACATTGTCAACATGTTTGATAATTGAACATATACAATTATAAAATCAATATGGAAACACATAACATGTGAACTTTATTTATAGTATTGCATGAGACGCGATTTTTGGTTATTGTCATGGTGTTACCCATCATGGTTTGAACCGGTAATTTTGAATCTCCATTTACGACGTGCTCCTATTACAGCACTTGAAAAAAAAATCTGAATACTTCATGTATGCATGTATATATAGGATGCATAATTTTATGATAAAAACCCAGCACAAACTAAATGCTACGCAGCAACACTTATAATGTTAAGTGGTTTCGGTACAAAACTTTGATGCAAGCCACGAAATATAGTCACGATCATTAATCCAAGAAGAACCACTTTGCTGCCAAATTTATTAGGCAAAAAATGATAAAAGAGTGCTTTTTTTTTCATAAAATGGCGCATAGTTTCGTGCCCAAGTGCCTCGGAAAATGATTCGCAAAAGACAATTTACGACTGCGTGCATTTTGCGATGTCGCAGGCACATAAAACGTCGACGATTTCAAAGAACCGTTGAGCCATCGTGGCATTGGGCCTGCACGGATATTATTTAATTTGCAGCGTTTAATCCATATACTGTCTATAAAGCAATCAAGTGATTGCCGAAGGGATCCCCTTGATATATACGGAAGGGTGTGTTCCCCCTCTCCGAATACTCCATCTCCTCTTGGATCGTTATCGTGGCTTCGCAGTCTGCTCAACTGCCCTCTTGTGGTTCGATCATAATCACTCTTAATCTGAGGATTATTAATAGATCGCTTTCTTGCGGCGTCGAAGTCACCCAGAACCTTGTAGCTCAACCGGAGGATTAACCCCCAAACCCAACTACCTAAGCTCTTGCATTAATACTTTGACTATAGCTAGGTCAATGCGAACAATGTTAGGATAACGTGCAAAGAATCCTTACAAGGGGATGTTAAAGTTAACAACTGAACATTTTAAACCTAAATTGGTACTTTACAGAACTAAATCTTAGATCTTTTCTAATTTTGTGCCGTGCAGTATAGGCTTATCGAAAATTTAGTTTTAAAAAGGATTGTCTGCATGGTAATGTAAGATTTTGTCCACAAAGAAGACTAATATAAAATGGATTTAAAATTTTTCTACTGAAAAAATAGTCTTAGCAAATCTAAGCGCAGATAAAAGCTGGAAGAGGTCTTAGTGCATGCAATATCATTTGTCAATAAACTGTATAATTTTAAATGATTTCGTGCATTATTCGGTCAATTTAATTTAAATGATGAAAAATTTGAAAATGTGACCAGCACCAAAATATGAAGCGAGTAAAATAACATTAGCATATTACAGTATTGTGGAAAAAGTAAAATGAATTAGTGAAAGAATTTATTCTCATTAACCTTCGGAGCAACCCCTATTACCTGTAGGCTTAATATGTACAATTTTCAAAAGCTATTTTCCATAATTTACAATAATAAATTTGAGAGGTATTATCACTTGGCCGATAGACGGCAAAATGTGCAGAGGTTAATGAGCCTTAAATCTTCAGGAAAGTCAATATTTAGCCACACAAATTAATGCAACAACTCTTTGGATTATTAATGAATGTCTAATAGGAAGCAACACTAAGTTAACGATCTCCAATAAAAACAACAATTTACCATACGGTATATGTCATGAATGAATTGGCATCATTTTAGAAGTCTAAACCCTCCTACATGCATATTTCTTTTATAAATTACACACAATACGTTTGTAGCTAAAAATATATAATTTCTTGCCAACAATTAACAGTTATATAGTATTAACCATTTCCAGCTTGCATATAGAAAATTATATTAATGTCTGGAAATCATTCTAAAAATTGGTTATGAAAAAAAAGTAGTAAGAATAAATCGAGCATCACTTCAAGTTCAATTTAAAAGTATTTTCATTATTACTAGGCCTAAATTGTACTTTGAAATGTAAATATGTCAATCTAAAAATCCATGTTTTTGCATTATTGCTGTTAACATTTTAATCCTTTACGAATTAAGGACGCCGTTGCATTTGCTATAAAGAATGAAGCAGTATTTTGACTATAGAAGTAACATTTTCAAAGCTAAATCCCAACAAAACCATTATTAATTTGAGACCAGACCCAAATCAAGCAATGATATATATTATGGAATTTATTGAATGACACAGTTTAAGCTGCCCCAATAGGATGGCAAACCATACGAGCATACAGTTATGGCATATACGGTTCTGCCAATGCATGTACAACATACATGTAAGCATGAAATCCAAAGATGAATTCAAAATCAACTTGAGCTTGTTTTATTGTGCCAGAAATTAATTAGGGTTTGTATTGTACGTGATTTCGTGAGCAGACACTACTGAGAGAATCACGGGCCAGCATTCTATAACGTGTGCCAAATACAGCATCAGTTATATAATCCTGAAACCAACACGAAAAAACACGGTCATATAAAAAAAGATAAAGGATAAAAATGCGTGATATCATAAATTCTTAACAGCTAGCACAGAAAGTAGGCGTTAATATTTGTTATCAATTAAGCGTCACGCAATGTTTAATGCATCTGCACCTCACATCCCTTGAGATTTAACTTAAATACTCGGGAAAACCCAAGATTCGCCTGTCAGAAAAATAGGTTGGAATTTTAAATTAAACAAGACCATGATAAAGAATTCCCAATAGCATTGTTTCTACACACTTAATTACCTTGTTTTGATTCCCATCTATTAACTCTGTTCAGAGCAAGTAACGTTTTGAAAAAGAAAAGCTGTGTAAACATGGAAAAGTATTTAATACTAGGTGAAAATAACTGAAATTCGGTGAATAAAATCCTAATTTGATTTAATTAAATCCATATTATGGAATAAACGGATCTGCTCAGAATCAGTCTATTGCAACAACAACAAAAATTATACATGGTGGGCCATTTTCTTGCTTGTTGTTCATGTGCCCTACTAAAAATGATTAAAATCTTAGTTTATATGCATAGGGGTATGGTATACAAAAGATAAAGGTATTAATTAAAATATAATGGTAAATCAATAGATGAAAAAAAATCAGTATTCCTACCCAAACATACAAACATCCCAAAATTTCTTATACTGTTGGCATTAGTTTTCTCTACCCCTCAAGTGTATTTTGTGTTTACACTAGCTATTAAATTAATCATGTTTACAATTTGGGATTAGTGTAAATTTAATGATTCGTTAAATATTCATTAGAAACAACCACTGCACCCATTTTTAGCTAGTTTCACGAAGTCCTACTGTTGTCTTTAATAATGAAAATTTGATTAACGCCAAGTGTCATGTTTTACAAACACATGTTTTTTTCAAATTATACATATTTAACATGGCGTGCTACACAATTTTAATTGAGGGATGATGAAATAGAAAACTGAAAACTGCATTGTCTTAAGCTTACATTTTAGGATGGTTTAAACTGCATTCCAACAAAAGTATAAATATGCTGCATACTAAATCATGATTTTGTATTAATTTAACACGATGTGGTATAACCTCTAGTTCAGAACCTACCCTAGCACACTGGTTAAAATACATTACTGAAGGCAGTTGTCTTTCTTATATATATATTTTTAAGCCTTTAATATTGCAAAATCCAACTATACAAAAAAGGCTGAAAAATCAACAAAAAATCCTATTTCCGCTTCCATCAAATCCCAGCTTAAGTAATATTGCCATGCACATAGAAAAAATACATTAGTGGTCAATGACAGCCTAAAAATGCATTGGAAAAGGAGACCATGTTTTATATAAATGCATCTAAGATGATTTTTACATTGTAGGTATACGTATAGATTTCAGCCCTGCGATGCTATTTTAAGCCCATTTTATGCATAGTGCATGTATATATATAATACGCATATGGTGCATGCATACGGCATGCATTTCTAAGCCTGGCAATCTTTATCCCCTTGTATATAGTTCACAATAAAATCCTTCTAAATGCTTTTAAAAGCCCCCTTCTTCATCTTCAGATCACTCGTTTCCATTCAGCGCCAATATTTTTAATGCTAGACACGAACGCTAAAAAAATGTTTCAAATCGGATATAGAATTCTCTACGATCGAGGCTATTAAGCGCGAAAATGCCCAGAAATGAGGAATATATGGTAGCGAAAACATAGGAAATCGAACCGCATATACAGTATATTGCAAACTATACAGGAGGAGTCAAAAATTGTGGCGCAATGCTACATTTACAATATGAAAAGTAAAGTAGGACTAAAATGATATTAAAATATTTACTCTAAAGCAGGCAACATTGGCAACAATAAATTATGGCATTATAAATTTAATCATTCACCTAAGAAATGGTTGCTAGTTTATCCTATAAAGAATTGTGTTTTTATAAATTGAATTAATCTTATTATTTACATAGGCCTGCACGTAAAATTGTATTGCAGTAAACAATTATAGCGGAATATTTAAAAAAATGTTATATTAATAGTGACATCTGCAATCCATCTATAGACTTAATTAGCCTACTGCGATGGTCCATGTTTCACGAACTGCTAAATGTAATAATAAAATCAACGAATTAACAGAAAACTGCATTTTTATGGCCCAACATTGCAACGTTAACAAATCAAATTACGTTAATTTAAAAAAAATCGATATACAATATATCGAAATATAATGAATTGCTGAGTTAATAGTAATTATTTAAGCAAATGAGGTGCCATTACATTAAATAGTGTAGAATATAAGCCCCAAGGAGTTTTTGGCGAACTTCGATATTAGTGGTATAATACAGTATTTAAAATAAATGCACATTTTAATATCAAGCTGTAACTTCAATAAAAAACAATTTACCCACTACTAATTCTAGAAGATCACTCGTGTCAAATTGGAAAATATTAATATATGTCATTGAATGAACACCAAAGAACCAAAATAGTGTCACTAATCTATGTGTTAAATATAAAAATGTAATCAAAATTTAACACATAATATTAAAGAATAATTTAAATCGACATCATGACTAGTATTTCGATCTCTTTGAATCTCCCTGTGTTCCAAAAACAAAAGATATAGACAAGGAGTAAAGAATGGACTTGGAACGCAAGTTAAAAAAATACGTGAAATGCATTCGCATCTCTCGTTTTAGTTGAGTGCTGCGATGAATAAAAAGTTAAACCTGCAAATCAAAAAGTAGGGATAACATCAAATGGTAAGAAGGGTTGTTCAATAAGTCAGTAAACGAAAATTATATACAAGAGATTCCATGGTTAATTCGTTCGTTTGTACTAATTGGTGTGAACAGACAGGTTGAACCAGTGTAAACTTTACAATGGGTTTATTAATCATATTCTAGAATCGATATTACATGAATTAAAAATATGCACGTATTTGGGAAAATAAAATGTTGTACGAGGTTATAAATGCTACCATTCACTTAAATACATTAGAAAATTTACCAATTTTCATAGTGATTAGGATATTTTCAAGTTAAACGCACGCTTTCAATTTCCCATTGACGAATCTAGATTGTCAACAATTTCCATTCATTAAATGCGTTAGAATGGCATCATTGTCACCATCGGCACGCGTACACACCCCGTCATAGGGATAAGAGCGCCGTCTATCGTCCTTTGATTCCCTTATTAAGTTATGAATTATTTACACGGCGTATTTAGCTCGCAATCACTTGACTTTCAAGCAACGTCGTCGCCACAACCGATTGTTCCAGTTATAGAGAAGAGGACATTTTTCCCGATATTTCTAAGCGCGCAGTCATTGGCCACTAAAAAATTCATGAAAATCTAAATAACGAGTGCCCAGTTTAGCTTGTTATATATAGAATGCATTTACTTCGCGTTATGAATGCAATTGAAAGAAATGTAACCGAGAAATTATCGATTACAAGGGGTTTTGTTAACGCTAATCGACTAACTTCAAGATTGCATGATAGTACAGGTTTAGAACTTTAAAATTACAGAAGATTTACGTAATCACATGGTCAACATTTAACCGAGTAGTTATGATCACCATTTAGCATATTTTGTTAATTTAAACGGTTACATATCGCATCACAAAAATATACTAAAAATCTTCCCCAAATGATGGGCTAACCTGCATATCACATATGCTTTGTGTGTTTTCAAATAGAGCACCATCAGGGGCAGCCTACATTTAGTTATCCATATCATAAGGTCTTGTTCTTTTAAGATAACTTAATTTAATTTTATACAGTTAAAGGTAAGCAAAAAATTGAATCTCGAGTTAATAAATACATATTAATTTCTAATGAAAATGCTATCCATTTAAAATACAATTTAAAAAGGTAGTATTTAACGCTGCAGCTGGAAAGAATGCAAAAGTTTCAATAAAATAAAAAAAAACAAATCCTGATAAACTATTCCTTAAACTAGAAACTGAAAATAACATTTTTACTAGAATTTAATAAAATTAATCGCCACCCCACTACAATTAAGTAACATTGTCCACTGGACTCTCTGTGGGAGTATGGGCAAGGGGTAAAATTAGGGGAAGGGGTAACATTTTGGGATCGTGAACCCATCTATGTTGCTTGGCTGCATAAAAGTACTCTTGCAAAATTCGGGAGCGTTCCGTCGAATGGGTCAAAAGTTGTTGCGGAACATACATATACATATGCATATATTTTTATTCTACAATGTATATGCAGCTGTACAGAGTATAATAGGGGTACTCACGCACGTCGTAGATATTTGTAAATCTACGGTTGTAGATTTTTTGAGGTCAGCCGCGCATG
>JAQGCC010002816.1:0-17112 GCA_034698905.1 Xestoiulus laeticollis | reverse complement strand
AATTATGACTGGTCTGAATGACGTCTTGGGGCCCGGACATAATGACGTCTTTTTTCCGTCAGCATTTTCGGTCATAAGGACGTTTTTAAGACGTCAAATGATGACGTCAAAAAGACGTCATTTTGCTACTTGGGTGCAACAGTCAATAAATTGATTTTTTTGTCCAGTGAAAAAAATACAGTGTACATGTATATAACCTTGATTTTTTTACAATAGTTATGAATAATAAAAAAATAAACTTACTTAAACATAAACACACCTAAAGCCTGAAGGGGAACCAAATAAGGAAGATAAACATGTGCAGTTTAATTTTTATGTTTGAGAATGGAACTCAATATTGCATTGCATCGAAACGTGTAATTATTGCATTGCATCGAATCTCGTCAATTGCTATTCTAAACAGGACGTGTTTACGATATAAAAACCCTCCGAATTTTTTGTAGAACAATAATTTTACTCGATCTCCTATCAAAGTCTTGGTAAAATAAATGCATCATTCATAAAGTCCCCTGCATAATTACCTTTTATCAAACTTACACGTAGACCTTCACAGAAGAATTTTAAATTCTCACAAAAACAAAATGGAAAATTTCATGATGTAGGAGAGCCCAGGGCAGGTTAATACATTGAAACAAGCCAGATTTCTACTAATGTTGTGGTCACATTACAATTCTGAAATATATGAAATAATTCTCTTCACCTGGGCTAAAACTGATGTAGCCCATTTATCCTTAGTCAAAGACATTCTCAGGTTACAGCAGATTTTCGTTTTTTTTTTAGATGAGTAAATTAATTTTTTTAGAGTTCAGATAATTATTTCTGATTGTCATTCACTTAGTCCTGTAACTTAATAAAAATATGTGACCCAATATGCAATACTTGGCACTCAATTAGAATATAAATGATTTTCATGAAACCATGGCATGGGGCACATTGAAACATTTTTGATAAAGTACAATGGAACAGTGTTCAATGCACCATAATGTATATTATTATTACATTTAATGTCAACTTGTTACCTTGCGTGGTCTTTGATTAGGTCCGTAAATCTTCACCACTCGTATGTCTATAAAAACCCAATTTCACGACGAAAACATCAAAAAACGTGGAAAAATTCATTTCATGGAACGCGCCATTCTATTCTAAGTTGCACAGTAGGCCGTTCCCAGACTCCGTTATCTAATTGTTCCCTCCCAGACTCCGTAGTGTTAGAAATTTCTAATTTACAGGGTGTCTTAAAAACGTCATTGTGGTGGTGGGATTCAATGTACGTACATTCATCAAATTATTTCAAGATATGTAAATGTTTGTTGAAATATTAGTTGTAGCAAGACTTCTAAATGACCCATAGGCATTTTTGAATGTTCTGTGCCCTATAGCAACTTCATATGCGCGCGATAAATTACGCATTTCATCATCGATCATGACAATCATGGTCCGAGGCCGAAAAGTTGAACTTCGAACATGTAACCCTGGATGCATGTTATAAATTTCCTTCTAAATTTACTGAAGGGAGAAATTATTTTCACTGTGAAATGTATAGCAGAACAAATTCATAAAAGTGTAATTTATAATATTGTCATAAAATATGACAATACAATATACAGTACATGCAAAAATTATTAAGCTTATTCAAAGTTCATGCATGTATACTTTCAAATTTGTTTAATTTCCAAATACATTGTATAAAAAAGTCCATAAAACTAATTACAGATTTTTGTGTTAATTGCGGGTTTTGAATTTATAGTGTTTGTGAGGTGCACAAGTGTTTTAATTGTTGCATTAGGATCGCATATACATGTATACCATTCAAATCAACACACAAAACAGGTACTCATCTCTAATCATCCTGCAGGCAACACAAGAACCATTTCTAGCTCATCATGTGGAACCCGGCAGTCTACAACAAGTTCAAGGCAGAGAGGTTTGCACCGTTCTACGACCTCCTGAAGCTGGTGACCAAGAAGCCGAACCTGAAGGTGGTCGACCTCGGCTGCGGCACCGGAGAACTCACCCGTAAGCTCGCCGACAGCATCTCCGATGCCAGCGTAACGGGCCTCGATTCCTCTCCAGAGATGCTGCGGGAATCCCAAGCCTTTGCTGGCGACCGACTGCACTTCAAGCAGAAGACGATGGAAGAAGCGGTGGGAAAACGGAAATGGGATCTGGTTTTCTCCAACGCTGCCGTTCACTGGGTGGAAAGCCATGCGGACTTCTTCCCCAAGCTGATCGCCACCATCAACGAGGGTGGACAGCTGGTGGTGCAAATGCCATCCAACCATGACCACTACACGCACACTGCCCTTAAAACCATCGCAGCAAAGGACCCTTTCCGAGTCGCAATGAACAGTTGGACGCGCAACTGTCCGGTTCTGAGCATAGATGCATATGCAAAAATCCTCTTCGAGAATGGCGGCACAGACGTCACAGTGTTCGAGAAGGTTTATCCGCACGTTCTGAAAGATGCTGATGCAATGTTCGATTGGGTTTCGGGCACGGCCTTGCTGCCCTATCTGGAGAAATTACCCCTGGAACTCAGGACAAGCTTCACCGAAGAGTATAAGACGCTGCTACGGGAGAAGTTTCCAGAATCGCCGGTGTTTTACCCGTTCAAGAGAATCCTGCTCGCGGCCACTTTTTAAGGCATGGACACGAGATCCATGAGACCCTAACTGATTATCGGTTGTGCCATGGTTTCATATTTTTAAATATATGCATGTATACTTTGTATTTGATAAAATTCCATATTACGTCGGTATCTAAAACCATTAAATTTAATTTAGCTAGTTTGTATAAAAATGAAGCTTTACCATGTACTATAGGCATGCAAGATTAAAATAATACGTACCAAAATGAAGGCGTCATAATTAAATGTATAAATTAATCATTTTGTATATTCATTTTTAAGGTAGCTAAGCTGACTTATGAATTGGTTCAATGATTAAACTACAAAAACGACTTAAACATTTGAAGAAAACAATACACCAAAACCTGTAAATAGCGTCCCTCTATATAACGATGACCCTGAAAGTAGCGATAAGGGTTAAAACAGTGTGTAGCATGGATAAAAGCACGGCCTGAAATGCAGCGCTTCAATTGGTTTCCTGATGGCGGGAATTTCCGAGTGACCAATCGAAACACTGCATTTCATCCCATGCTTCATACTGTTTTTACTCTACGGTTACACCTTTAACTGAACCTGCAAATAGCACATCTTTGCGCTATTCGCAGGTTATGATGTATAGGAATACTGGACAACACTTGCTTATTTGCACCAACTGACCCGTTCAATGGAAATAAGGCTTAATTAGTGTAAGGCATGATTTTTTAATACATCGGTCAACAAACAAGACCCATACAAGTTTTATGAAGTCGACGCTTCATGGAATCTGCAACATAGTTGCTAATAAGCGCTGTCGCACTGCTTCCGAGTAGAAATTTTCCCTCATCGAGTCCACGTAACACAATTAGTTATTCAGAGCACATAATATTATGTGGGTTTAAAACCCTGTTTTAGTAACACGAGGAGTGGCATATGGTCTATCGGACTGTCTGTTGAAGACTCATTGCCGATTCCAATCTCGGTTATCTTTGGAAGCACTGAAGAATCAATCTTTGATGTGATTTTAATCAAAGTCGGCAGCATTTGCCACAGATCTTTGATGAAAACTTGGAAACTTTGTATTTGACACTAAACATTTGGATTTGAATGATAAGGTGCTCTGTTAAAATCCTTCGCGCAATCCGGTATGTTCTTCTCGTGACAACCTTGATAAAATCTCAAAGGTGTCCAGTAGAAATCCGGTTTTACGCGAGCGTAAAACTAGAGGTCGATATGTCGGAACCCTCGGCAGGATCCGTAATGGAATCGTTTCCTTACAGGGAAACACAAACATCCGATGTTTCATCCCAACAAGACTTTTTAACAATCTGGATCGTACGATTTTGGAATAAAACACCGTTTTGAGGATCATCTGATAAATGTTCGACTGAAACCAGAATGCTTATTTGCAAAAGCGTAAACCGGCGTGTTGGAATTGTAAAATCCCATGACGCACCTCACGGGGATAATGTCACGGCCCCTCTAAAACAGCGCGGAATTTTCAGTTACCGATGAATGTCGCTAATCGGTGATACCTGCACATTCCGCAGAATGTTTCGAGAGTGACCGCCTCTGTTCGAACATGCATCACGTCAAGTTTTTCGTTTCTAAAATAAGTTAAAGTCTCACCGATCGTCGCTGGCCTGCTTTTCTACAGACGGAAACTCGCAAGCCATCCTGTGGGCGTCGATATGTATCATACAGGGAGTAGTGGACACGGCGGATGCATGGCCGCTGCGGCCGCAGTTCATCGGCGGGGCGTCTATCCACTCGTTGGTGGCTGGGTCGAACACCTCCACGCTGGCCAGGAAATTGGTCCCATCGTAGCCACCTGAAGAAATCCAAATACAAAAATATTCAAGGGTTCCTTCAGAAATGACATTTTCGCCTTCCTCGACTATAGTAGTTTTCAAAACGATTTCCCCCCCCAGAGAGAATCCTGACGACTAAATAAAATTCATACCCAAAGCGTAAAGTTTCCCTTCCAACACTGCTACGCTGAGGGCACTACGAGGCGATTTCATACATGCCATATTCTCCCATTCGTCCGTCTCGATGTTGTAGCGCTCCACCGTTTCCAGCTGTCGATGTCCGTCGTATCCTCCCACGGCATAGACAAACTGGTCCAGTCCGACCACACCTGCATATTTACTCGAGCTTCAGTTTCCCGACCACAAAATTTTCAACAAATCTCTCACAAAGTAACGGGCGTGGTGCTACGTTACCGGCTGCACTTCTTTTTGTTTTCATGGGGGCGACTGTGATCCACTCTTTCTTCTCGGGATGATAGCATTCCACGCTGCTAAGGCGATTAGACCCGTCGAAGCCACCCACAGCATACATCAGCCTATTGACCACAGCGACACCTACGCCGATGCGTCCTATGGACATCGGTTCCACGTCCTCCCACTTGTCCTTCTCGGGATTGTACCTAAAAGAGGGATTGCAGCCCAACGGTAATTTTGGAAAATTCTTGGATTGCTTCTACAAAGGCCATGCCATTGTCGTGCACGAGTTCGACTCAATTTTAGAGCCGTGAATCGCCGAAACAATTTTAAGGCAGCAGCAGCAGGGAATCAAATTTCTATCAAGTGTAAAAGGAATAACACGTTACCTTTCTACAGACTTGTGGAAGTCGGCACCCTTGCACCCGCCGACCGCATACAGCATCCCGTCCATGACGCTGACCCCGATTCGGCTGCGCGCCGTGCTCATCGGGGTGCAAGACTTCCAGACCTTGGTGACAGGGTCGTAGCAGTCCAGCGAATCCGAATCCTGGTTGCCCTCGGGGCAGTTGTTGCGCCCGCCCACGGCGTAGAAGAGCCCTTGGATGAAGGCCGCCCCCAAGCCGCTGCGGGGCATCGGAAGGTCCACCATCGTGCTCCAACTCGACGTCTGCATGTTGTAACATTCCATCTGGCCGAGAGAGTGGCGCAGATATCCGCCCGCCACGTAGATGACCGCCGGGGCATTGGGCGTGCGCTGCTTGCTGCAGGGCTTGCGGTGCAGTGTCAGGTCCTGGAAGATGCGCATGAGATAGTCTCGACACTGGGGCGTGCGATTGAGCAGCTCGCAATGCTTGATCTGGTCGTTGAGGAAGTCCGGCGTGAGGTAGTGGCAGCGCACCACGCTCAGAATGTGCTCCAGCTTGAACTGCCTGTTGCGGTCGTCGTGCTTGACCCATCGCAGCACGGCATTGTACACCTCCTTCTCGCAGCGGACGTTCAGCTCGTCCCGCCTCACGAGCATCACCAGCTGGCACACGTTCAGCTGGAGGAATTCCTCCTCGTGGCTCACTTGGCTGAAGTGCTCGTTGATGAACTCGTTGCACTTGTTGTACAGATCCATGCAGCCGTACTGCTGGGCAAAGTTGGCGATGCCGATGGCATTGCTGGGATCCAACTGCTTCTCCAGATACATGCAGCACGCGTCTATTATGTGACTCATCTGGGGGGCAAACAAATAAATGTTGAATGTTACAGAAAGTTGTCCGTTGACGAAATTTGCCAAAATTCTCTCAAAAAACTATACCTGGAACATCGTGGCCGCCGGCAACAAATGACACACGTTGGTTTCACTGATTCTGATCTCCGACGTGTACATAAAGCACAGGAGGACTCCCATGGTGATCGGACACACACCTTGAAGGGTCACGGATCTCATCTCGCATTCTTTTAGACCGCCAGTGAACATGGCCTTAAAAGTGCAAGTACGGTTGTTATTTTGTAAGCATTCAATCTGCGCTTTCCCATGCGACTGTGTAACTTTTCACGGCCCTCTTTTATAGTCTACCTTGAAGTATGGACTGGCCGCTGCCAAGACCAGCTTGTGCGCCAAGAAGACTTCGTCGCCGACCAGCAGCTTGACGTCGCACAGATTCTCGTTGCACCTCATCAGGGCCATCGTCGTGAGCGCCTCCCTCGGATAATTGGTCACGCAGATTTTCATGTCGCCGTTGTCGGCAAACTCCTGGCCGCTGACCATTCTCGGTCGGGCGCAGGCCGTGGCGTGTAAGGCGCCGCATGGCTGCGTCGGGCTCTTGGACATGGCGGTCGAAAGCCTGTCCGAGGGCAGGTGGTTTCGGCCTCGGTAAAAGTGTTAGCAACTGAAAGATGAAGGCGAGGAAGTGAGTACTATCGCCGCAACAAGTTTCGTTAATAATCTATAAGAGAACGTCATAGAAACTTTTATTATACATGCGTTATAATTGCACGTAACAGTCTAATGAAAAGTGCTCGTAACGAATTCGACGATGACTAGCAGAATCTCGAAAGTTGGATAAAGCAGATTGTCGCAATTCGAGGATTACATTACAGGTACAACGTGCACACAAGCACTTCCCTGTTCGAGTGGCACGCACGCAATACAGATGTTTACCGAGCAGAACACGCTATCAGCAGCGTACAAACGCACCAGTGTCACTCTTTCTCATCAAATATCGCTATCGGTGTTATCGATGCATCCTGCCATTTAGATTTACACGCAGACTGTTTTTATTTTTTTTTTATTTATTTACGTGACAAGGCACAAGCAACTAATCTGAAGCACATGTATTTCTAGAGTTAACATGTCTTCCGTTCAATTTTAATTCCGCTGAATCTATTGCAGACAATGTAATCAATATCATTTCATGCTACATCATACAAACCGCATGTAACCTGAAAATTGACCTTCAACAGGACTAGAATTTACACATTTTGGACGTTGGTGACTGACCAAATCGATCATGTATCCAGGACAAGCAATCTCTGTAAAGACACCATGCTCACCCTGTGTCAGTTGGTGGTGCCGAACACCTCTGGCACACTTGTCCTCTTGGAAGCGGGGAATGCATTGTCCATTTGGCGTCCACAAAGTTCACTCTGCAGCTGGTTCGCCTGCAAGGAAAAAAACAGTACCGAACGATTAGTTGAGTTGCCACTTGCCAGGGCCAAAGAGATGAGGAATGACAAGAGATACTGGCACTCGAAGGATATAAAACTGCTGACTCAGCGTTCGCGGTGTAAAAAAAAAATCTAATCAACACTCGCATGTTGGTGGGGGCAATGGGCTGGCAACAATTCAAAGTGCAAGTCACGTTTTCTGGGTTTGGGGGGGACAGAGCGTGGAAGCGAGACGGGTGGTAATAGCTGCTAATTTTCTGGATTTACGGCGGGTGAATTCACGTTTTAAAGATCCCGGGACGAAAGTCACGCTACTAAGAGACAAATTTAGAAAGAGTTTAGGGCTGATTCCGTGGGTTCATGAGGTTAGCAGAGCCATTTGACCTTAAATTTCCACACAGCTGGACAACCGGCCGCACTGACAGTAGGCCTACCATTTTAATTAACAACATTGAAGGCCCTGGGCACAGTAACCGTGTCCAACAGCCTAGTCCACTGCAAAATAAAAAAAAAACAGTAATGTGCACCTGCATGGGCCCCCTAAAATTGTGGGATCTTGGGTACATGTCCAGTGTGCCCTCACGTAAAGACTGCACTGACCATGGACATACATGACAAGGTGTCCCAAACCACTTAAAACAAATAGCATTCACTCTAAAAAGATGGATATTTTCCATTCGATGATCACAAGTTTTATATTGAATAGTTCATTGGTAGGAAAAAGGTTAACCACACACATGTATGTTGTTCAGAAAGCCTAAAGTCCCTCCACACTTAATCTATCAGACTTAACTACCACTTTGAAACGTATCTCAACGAGTGAATTGTAGTGGTCAAGATGTTAGCATGATTTTGCAAGCTCGAGTCCCATTTGAAATTCAGAAATATTTGTTATATTTCAGAAGTTTAGTCAAATAAGATATTCAAGAGTTTGAGAAACGTTATTTAAACACAAGCAAACAACTACAGCTTTGCACTGCAAGGTAAACAGAAACGGAATGAATTCTCAAATTCAAAATTCAAAAACCAGCTCTCATGCGGAACATGAACTGCTGCATGCTGAAGCTGCAAAGCCACATGCCTTGATGCATGTGCACACTGAAAATATCACACAAAGTTCAACAATATTTAAGGGCTAATTTCTACATTACTTAATAAGCATCCAGGGCATACATTTCATATTTATCCTGGGATTATCAGCTTTGAACGGGGTCCACCTTGAACTGCACAGATTGCAAATTATCTGTGTCACTTCACACCCTGGTTTTATTTACTATTTTAATGGATGTGCCACCCTGCCCTGAACAAATTTCAGTTTCTTCAGTATACATACAGCTAGGTGCATTAAAAAAATATGCAAGTATAATGCATTTCGTCTTTAAAGATCTACATAAGGTTGCTTGCAATGATGGACGATTTTATATCCTACAATTAATTTCTAATTAAATAACAAAACTCGAGAACTGTTGACAGTACAGAAACGTGTTAAAAACATGTGGGATAACTTGGCAAATGTGGCATCCTTCTAATCCGGTGGTGAATCTTCAGATGTGGTTTCATTCCACATGAGAGCGAATAAATCTCAGTTATTTTCAACCTGGAATTTCCAGCACTGCGGGGTCTTTGAGTTAGCAATACTTCTCCCGCTATGCTTAACGATATAATCTGTGAATTTTGTATTTGTTGGGAATTCCATTTCGGAGTGCCTTCACCATGCCCTCGAAAACAAAATGAAATGCGAGACAATAAAACAGGTTAATTCGTTTCTCCCTGAATGAAAAGGCCATTAAAATTGGCATTAAAATACGAGGAAATGCTCGCTTGCACGGAGTTACACCCAGCGTGATAAACGAACGTCATGAATTAAACAATTGAAAAATGAGATTACGTAATAAAAGCCGAGAAAGAGCTTTCACTTTTTTTTTTAAATTGCACGCTATCAAAGAATCGAAATTACGTGCCAAATGCATAGGCTGCTGATATCAGCGTGTTGGAAAATCCTTACTCATTTTCACAGTAATTCTATGACGTATAAGAGATCATCAGAGAGGGTCAACTTCACATGACCAAGGAATTTAAGTTTTCCAAGGTAATAAGGAATTCTTTAAAGGTTGGTCCTGCAACGTTTTGCAGATTATTTTTCAAGAAATTGAGACATTTTGAAATCATTAACTTAAACCATAAAAACGAAATTTGAAATCACCATTTTGAAACTGCAATTACACTGTTTAATGATATAGAAACCATTGTAACAATTGACTCCGTGAGCATGACAGCGCAATAAAATGTCGTGTTTTTTTTTTCTCCAGACATCATTCATTAATGTCATGTATACCAATCTATTTTTGTCATGGTGATATTACAGCAGCATGGTCATGGATGGACGTAATATTAAAGGCCACATTATGAAAGCGACATAAACGTAAGAATCAAAAAATGGTAAAAGCATCTGAGGCTAGAAAATAACACAGCCGTATAAAGTTGACTTCTAACCGAAAAATCGTCAAGATAGGCCCTCGAATAGCAGGTTTCACTGTATTTGTGTTGAATTTCCCTAACAATTCCCAAGTTTTCTGCTTGTCCTGAAACCCTGTGAATAATTTTGCAGCAAGGTGAGCTGGTTGTCTCTTTCAAAAGCACCTGCAAGGAGACTGCAACTAGCAACCCAAACAAATGCTTGTAACCCCTGATGACGTCGGCTGACTTGCATGTTCCAGTTCTGGAAGCATGGCCATCGAGAGCTTGACATTGCAGTAATTTTCGATCAGTTTTGCTGATACGACCACTTGACTTCCTGGTAACAACAACACGTTGAGAGTGAGGGCCGCCCACAGGGTCATAGACGGTGGGGACCTGATCCCAAAGGGCGATCTTGCGGGCTGTTGACCCCCTCATGAAGAGGTTGTCAAAAAACAGATGACCCTAGAAGATGAATACAGGTATTTTCTCCGAGGAAAAAATTTTGCAAAAAATCTTGTGATTTGTTGTACCCCTGGAACAATATTTTCTGTTTGAATAAACTGCCAAAAGCTTCACCAATGTTAGCTATAGTCCAAAAATGCAGGAAATAGAAAAAAAGTACAAAACATAACTTCCGGGAACTATCTAAAAACATCTTGTTTTTCAGAAATGTTTTAAAAACACTTGATACAGCTTCCTTGAATTTGGAGTTGCACCGAAAAGTTAAGAAAACCGGATTAAAATCACACTAGTTTTCAATTGTTTGGTTTAATTACATAACAGATATGACAGAATTAATTACATGTACCAAATAAAAGTTGAATTCATACATGATTGAAATGATTACACCACGAGTTGCATAACTGTAATGTAAATAAAATTGCATTGTAACATTGGCCAATAGCCATCAGCTGGAATGTATAAATGACGTCTTTTAAATAAAATATAATGCCTCGTTTGTTTGATTCCAAATAAACAATTTGATTGATTACATATTCATAGAAGTTTTACGGATGGATTTTAATTAAACATGGGCCATGTTTTTCCGTACAGCACATTATAAAATATTTTTGTGCTTTTTATGCTCATGAACGTACAATAAATTTTTTCGGCAGTGAAGGTGTTTTTTTTTTCAAAACATTTTCGCAAGCATTCGAATTGTCCTCCCAAACTTTTCTGAAATTTTTTTAAGTAGGATTTACTTTATTTTGGGTATTTGGGTACAATTTTGCTGTGAACTCGAACGAACTGAGTTTAAAATACATTTCAGAGCCATGAAAATTTTCACCCAATGAACCAAACCTAGCCTAATTTAACCTAATACATTAACCTAGGCAATGATAATGGTTCAACATGAGTCCATTAGACCGATAGACCATTAAAGTAATATCAGATCATAAAAAAATCAAGATCAAAGGGTGCTTTGGCCCTTGTCAAGAGTAATAATGGCTTAAACTTTTAAAGGGCACTTCTGTCCTTGTCAGTCAAAATGGGTCAAAGGATCCTTGTTAAATCATTTCCATATCCAATCGCCCATAATCAAAATAAACATGCAATACATGCATACTGATCCAAATCGAAACACTGCGAATCTCAAAAGTACTTGTATATATTAGTGTAAAATTGTTTTTCGTGTACGAATTCAGTTAGAAGTATTTAAAACCATAACAGAGTTCTGGAAATGGCTGTCATGAACTGAATTTTGTATTATTGATTGAAAATTAAGGCAGGCCAGGTTTTATATTGTTGTTCAATATGCATCGTCAAAAAACGCGGAATTCCAAATGGAAACGTTCTGAAAATTGGGGAATTTCTATCCGGGAAATCGCCGCAACAAATCATATATGAAGATCGCCGTAAGCTGACCTTTGATCTGGACTGCAAAATTCCCGCTTTCAAGAGACAATATGCTGACTCATTTTAAAAGAATTCCTCTGTCGAATGCTGCGATCTTTTACTGGACCAATATCGGCCATAGGAAAAGTTGAGAACCCAAATCGGAATTACCGCCGCTTTTACCGTAAAATAAACAGTCTCTTACCGTTCGTGGTTGTTTAGGTCCCTCGGTACAGTCCTGAAAATGTTGCTACTGACGAACTTATGGTTGAATTGTTCAAGTTTTCAGGCGGCAGGATAACAATTTGTTGACAGCTCCGTATAAAACCACCTAGTAGCAGCCATCTTGGAAGGCGGGACTGGTGCTGTCCTCTACCGCCGAATTGAGTCTATTGTTTTGGCAGCTAGACAAACGACAGAAATTAAGCCGAAAGCCGATCACAGAATAGTAAACTGTAATCTCAAATTGTAGTTATAAACTAGATTCAAAATTATAGAATTTCGATTATTTTCTAATGAATATTAACGCTTAGAAATGAATGAATTAACGTTGCCCATCTTTAGTTTCATCGTGTCGTTTTCCGACGGCTGTCGGCTTACTATCTGTCACTCAACAGTTTAAACTTCAAGGCGCCCAATGACTTCACTTGAAAATGAAGTTTTTTTTACAAAACTATTTTATAAATATGGGAAATCTAAATCCTATCTACAAATATCAGCATGAACTGTACTTTAAAATTGTAACAAAAACATGTGAAAGGTTAGATACCTGTCACTGATAAATCTTGCAATGCGAGTATTAATTTATACATGTATTCCATTAGCAATAAAATTGAATCTTTATATGTACTTCATTCGCCATTTATTGAACTAGTGCCACTTCCGCATTGATGACCCCTTTAATTTCAAATCTCTTTCCGTTGCGAGGCTATTCTGCGATAAAATAAAAGCACGGTGTTATTTAATTATCACAATTTATTGATGAGGAGGTCTATCATTGCAAGGCTAAACTTTTAGAAAACCTCCGTCTAACTATTATTTACATTGCGTTTTGAATATCAAAAAAATCTAAGTATTTAAATCTCAAAGCCAATGATTTTTACAATGAGGATGAATTTCCTTGTTAATTGAAAAGTGTTTTCTTTGGTTTAAATTAAATCACTACAACATAATTCAAAACACTTCGCTAGCAGTAATCGTGTTCGTGCCTGATGGCGAAGATGCATGTCTGATTCCACCTACCCCTTGACACCTGATCGTTTAACGAGAGATCGTCAAGAACCTGAGGCCTCCGAATTGTCTTGAGTAAATCGGTAGGGCTTTCCGACGACATTTTCCGCTTGAGGGCACCGTTACGTGTGCTAGCGTCACTATGGCAACTCCCAAAAGTTTTTAACGCAGATATGATCTCCTCCGTGTCAGTGAAGCTTTCAAACCTATCCAGAAAGCCCTTCACGGCGGGCAACAATTGCTCAGGTTCACTGCAGATCTTCGCCTCCATCTTCTCGTAGAACTGTTGCAGCCGTTCCAGCGTCTCTGTTGTTTCGCCTTGAATGCTTTCCGTAAAACCGCCTTCGTGCTTTGTATTTATCTCGTCGGTGCAACCATCAAACTGAGGGTCGTCGACAACAGCTCCGCTAATTTCGGCTTGGCTACAAACACAAGCAAAAAAGATTTTTCAATGTACATGTATCACATTTTGGGTGTTGTTTATCAGTATATATTAAAAATAATTCTTGCACTACCTGCATTCGGAAGCAACGGAGACAGACTTTTGGCCAGTGACAACGTATCTATACACATTCATATCCAGAATAAGCTCGCAGGGCATTTGTTGTTTCGCGTCCAGCTGCCTCTGATCGCTGACCGCAAACTGATGGAGGCAAGCTCCACCACTAAGCCCAATCGAGCAGGAACAGTTCCACGTGTCGGTGTCCACCAGCCACGTCTCCTCCGAAGCGTCTCCCTTGACCCGAAACACGTTATAGGACTCGTGGATGTCCACGACCTCGTAATTCTGCTTCTTTTTACCGGAGCCAAAGCCTATGAAGCCCTGCCGTGCTCTGTTCTCCGCCCTCCCCGAGATCACCTGAAGGATTTTGCGCCTGTAGTAGGCGTCCAGCTCTCTGCTCAAGAAACAGAACAGCTGAGCCACGTTGATGGCCTTGGTGCGCAGAAGGACCTTGTCTCTGAGCACGGTCAAAGCGATCTCTCCAAGGCTGTCCATCTCCCCGTTGCATCCCACACTAGGACTTCGAAAGCAAGGGGCCCAGTCCTTCCTCTTGGCAAACAGGTTCTCGTAGCATGCGGCGAATTTGGGGTACTTTGTCAACTCGGGGTTTTCCATACGGACAGCAAATTTCGCCTCGAGTTCATCTTCGCATTCCGAGTTGGCCAACTCTCTGGCTATCGTAAACAGGGGAATCTTGTCCTTCTCGTGCACATTCGTTTCCGGGTCCCAGATGAGCCGCCAGATATCTTGGAGCATAGAATAAATGCCTTTAACGGCCAAAGAAAAACGGTTAAGTTGAGCCCGAACAGCATTAAAATGTAAAAATGAACTTCCGCGCTAAAAAAACTAGACATACCTAAAATTCCGACCGATTGCGGGAAGGCAAAGTGCAGACTCTTTTTCTGCACCTGCGAATCACAGATTACCAAGGCGGCAGGCCCGCCAGCGCCTCTGCCATAAAAGGCCCTTTCCGGCAAAATGTCCTTGAAGAGGGAGAGGGCCTCGTTGAGCACCTCTTCCGAGTCGGAACTTGTGATTAATACTCCGAGGGGCAATCCGCCCACGCCGCTATGGGTCACCAGGAGAAAAACGTGGCCCTGGATGCTGGCGATGTGTGCGGACGAATCGACACAGACCAGTTCGGCGGCTGCAGGAATCTCTTCGTGAACCCTCTGCATCAGCGGGGTGCAGATGGCCACTGCGATATAATCGTCATTGGCTTCCACCTTGGCGCATTCCCATTCGCAGCGTTTGTTGTAAGCAGCTACACTTTCGAGTAGCTTGGGAATGATCTGCTCCTCGTCTCGCATCTTGCAGTAACCCGCCTTGAAGGTTTTGTAGTACAGATGATACACCCACATCCTGTTAGGACATATACTCCTATCAGCCAACGCCTTGGGGTAATCGTTACCGTACTCCATCATGAGATCCTGCTTGTGCACCTCGAGGGCCGCTGATGGCGTGTACGAGCTGAAAAGCCGGAGGAACTTCTCTTTCAGCTCTGGTCCTGGATCTCGCCATGCCAGAGACTCGGAGGATGAGAGCAGATGGTTGTGTGTGTGGCCCAGAACAATGATGCAGGGAAAGTTCATGTATGTCGATCCTTTTCGTTTTCTGGCAATTTGTAGTAATAAAAACGAAAAAGACATTCACTTTATTTTACCAAATTAGGATAGCCGAATTCAAGTGTTTGCTACTGGTCATACTGTGCTTTTGTAGGGTGATAGATTGAAATCCACAATGACGCGCGACAATTGGTGTGCTTCTCCGATGCATTCTTTGTCTTATGAGTCGATGGCCTAGTGTTGTGATGACAACGATAACCTTTCTGAAAGTAATCGACTCAATGATGAGTATTTGGACTCATAAAATAACCCACGAAACTTTCATTGGAGAGTTTTAGACATTATAGAAATATTTAGCCCAAGAGTAAAGCTTTTCCATCAACCGCATTCACACGTTTTCCAAACCATCTAAAGGGTTGTTTGATAAAGCAAAGATATTCCATGCCATTTTCTGTCAATTGATCATTTCAACATTACGTAAATAAATACGAACCTTAAATAATATCTTTTCTGAATTTTCAGGGTATGTCCAATGTACCCTCCATGTGGTTAGTGACAATGTCTGGAATTCCTCCAACCAGGTTGCAGCAGCTTCCTTCGAATTGACGCTAGCTTTGAAAGTGGCTTCAAATCTCACTTCATTGCCCATCAAAGGTTTCAGCGCCAACTTTATAAGTTGGTGGTTAAAATGTGTTGGCAGAATGGCCTGCAAAAGCACAAAAATCATGAACAGAAGTTTTACGTATCAAAGCAACATTAGATAAAAAAACCACTTCATAATTAACGATTTTCACAACAATTCAAAGCATGTACAGAGCTACTCTGACTGCGTTATATTCCAGTTATTTTTCGACAAATGTCAGGACTGCATGTCCCTCTAAAATCAGTGTTCGCCACGCTCTTCGATCTTCTAATTCTTTGTATTTGTTCTTTAACATTTCTAAAGCTTTCACAAACATGACCTGATAATGATAGATGAATGATACTGAAGAAATAAACAGATGGAGGTGTTGTCGTTTCTTGGCACAAGGAGGCGCAGCATAAATGTTAAGTCCGTGTGAGCTACACAATGACTGGACTATTAATATTGAGTTCATGCTGTAGATGTTAAAACGACATTGTCAAACTACATCACATGTCCCTTCAGCTAATCTTTAAAAAACTTTGGAGAAATTACAATGTTTATATACTGTATATAGATGCTAAACACGAAGAAACTCTAATTTCGTTCATTCGCTGCAGTAAGAAACTAGCTTGTCAGTCAGCACCCGATTTACCCTGTGAGCCATTCTTTGGTCACAATTAGGCCCTGGATCCATTGAATAGATTTACATTAGCAATTCCAGTATTTAAAATGAATAAATTAAAATATTTACCTTCACATTCGGAGGAATATCCATTGATTCAGAATCTGAAGACGCCATGTTGGTTGATGCAGACGCGACAGTGGCGCCCTTCAAGCAGTCAGAAACACCCTAGCGGTCAGCGTTGCTTTCATCCCACAAACACGTTAAAAAAGTTTTAAAAAACTTGCTGCAAGATTGTCACGGAGAAATTTCTTGCTCACAAGTTTTAAGAAAAGATACCCGTGCTATAAAAGCTAAAAGCCGAGCTTCTTCTCTTAATTAAATCAAGCACGGAGCTTGATTTTGCAAAAAAGCGTTACATAAATGGTCTATGGAGTGTCGTTCCGCCATTGACCAGTGACCACTGACGTTCGAATAATGGTGGCGGTTAAAGATGTGACGCAGGGTGGATGTGTGGACGACGCGGTGGTTTTGTTTTAGTTTACTTTTAAACTTCACCATTTTTAGTTAGCGTCGGAAGCTTTCGGATCATTCCAAATGTGGCAGGTTCACGGTTTCGAAGGTGAATTTCGTATGACATGCGGGGGTAGTGTAACGACATAAAACATCCCCCAACAGAAAACATCCCCTTCGCTATACTGCGCATGCGCGACAAAAAAGGTGTCTAACACGCATGCGCAACCGGGAATAAGCCACGCCCCTCACAATTTCAACGATCTTTATGATT
>JAQGCC010002815.1:0-17118 GCA_034698905.1 Xestoiulus laeticollis | reverse complement strand
TTTTCTACTGGACATACACCATGTTTTAACAAAACGAACATGCAGGAACTACGCTACATTTCGTCGTTTTGGTCAAAGCGAAATCTTAACCCAAAGGAATAAACGTGAATCATTCAGACTTGTATAGCGAAGAATTTTTTGTCTATAAACATTGCAAGCAGTTTACCTAAGTTTGTATCTAATATGTGACTGTGTAATATAATTTACAGATAGACATTTATTTTAAAACATTGAAATAAAAGAAATCCCCTGCTTATAGGGAGAAAACTCAAACATGTTTTCTAGGATGTTAAAATAGTTATAATCTGCAATGGCTTGATAGGTTCGGATGTTGATATACTTGATTCGCTGACAATTAAGATGTAATTTCATGCAGCTAGATTCGGTGAAGTTTTGGCTACTTAATGAACTGTTATAATTAAATAAATTTGTGAAAGTAGTGTTTCATCAAGAAAATTCTCTTCCTAATTACCATCCAATAACAGATTACTCTTAATATTTTTTCAATTCAAAATGACCCTTTAAATTTATAATTCAAAATAAGTCATACATGATGAACAATTTAAATGTTTAATCATCAATTCTATTGAAGAAAAGTACCATGCTCTTAAACGATTTTAAAATATATGTGACAGTTCCATTAATTAAGTATTCTTCTCATTCTTAGAACAATAGATATTCATATTTTATATTAAGGGTTATCCACCATTGTTATAAAATACTTGTTTATATTTTTGTGAAGATTGACGTTGATTTCACATTACGCGTTTGAGGGCAAACATGTATTAGGAGAGTAAAATCGGCATAAAATAGATATGGATCATATATTTTTTCATTTTTGCTATATTGAATAGACAGATTTAGGATGAACATATATTGAATTTGTCGCTTTCAGTAAAAGTCTGTCTCTGTATGATATCTGATTCAAACCGCTTGCATTATGAAGCGACTTTATATGGATATACAATGTAGAAGTTACTGCACTGCTTTTTTTGTTTAAGTTCAAAAGTATCGATGCAATTTTTGCCAAATAAGGGCTTAAATCTAAAGTTGACTACTTTAAGGATTTAGTTTTCTCGTTATAGCTTTGCCACAAAATTCGATTGAAGTTAAATTGAATGCAGAACAATTTCGAAGAAAGATCGTATTAGAAAATCAATTTTAATCCTATATTAAGAGGATCGCAAACTCCAAACTAATATTGGTAAAATTTTTAAAATAACTCCAGCCAAATATGAAGTAAAAACTTCGTCGAATGTTTTCAGAAGAAGAATTGAATTAATATGAGTTTTATCTATTTATATTTTCATATAAAATCAAATATTGTACCTATTAGAAACATTTTTTTAAAATATTTTATTTGTATTTGCTGCAATATATATCTAAGACAATTTCAATATACCATTGTATTTTATATGCTGACTGCAGGATAACGAATTGAATTAGTAAAAGGAAGCACGATTCTAACTAAAATTTAATAACATTAATGTCTGTGTTAGAATAAAATATAGGTTAGCTAATGCCTTTTATTGACTATAGTAAAGTATTTTATTTCAAGTCTGTTACATGATAGAAGTACATTAGGAGAGATAGAAATTTAGACGAAACCCAAGCTCGTAA
The DNA here is from genome assembly GCA_034698905.1 of Xestoiulus laeticollis. Taxonomy (NCBI): domain Eukaryota; kingdom Metazoa; phylum Arthropoda; class Diplopoda; order Julida; family Julidae; genus Xestoiulus; species Xestoiulus laeticollis. Next base: position 15,498 of record JAQGCC010002815.1, on the reverse strand, counting down.
TCCACGTTTAGGCCTATATAGACGCATATATATCACTAAAACATTTATTTGTAAAATTTTACTGCAAAACCCCGCTTTTTACATTAAAACGTGAAACGAAATGCCAAGTAATAGACATCTATTAAATACTTAAAACCAGCACGTATTCGCTAAATAATATATAGGCTGCGGTTATTTGTGTGCAAACCTTAGTGTATTAAACAATGCTTCAATGTACTTCATACATCTTCATAAATGAAAATTTCGTGAGCGAAAGTTTTTTTAAATACCGCGTACATCTATTTATGATAAAATGTTATCATTGTTCCCAAAAGCTGCCAACATGGATTTTTATGTGAAAAGTTTTCAACATGCTACTCGGTTCTCTTAAATATGTCCTTTTCAATTCCATTGTCCAATCAAAGATAGGAGAAAACGAAGGTTGTCTTCGTAGTATGTAATAGCGAAAGAACGATAATAAATGGAAAATGTAGAGAATAAAGAAATCAGTGTCACCATGACAACAATTGGTGGAGTGCAAAAAAACAATCAAGTGACTCTATCGAGCGTGTTCTCTCCCGTACAGAATGCATTAATAGTAGATCAATTTAATGTACAATATTGTTATTGAAATTAATGGTCTGGTTTCGAGAAATGCAACAGCCAGCTGATGCAAGCCACATGCATCATCATTAAATTAGTTTATCATCGGCAGCAAATCAATACTCGTAAGATTAACGCAATTACAATAAGCTTTCCTACGCATTATGCCCATTATCATTAGTCTTACGCAAGGTTTGCAAAAAAATGATCTTCTGTTATGAAGTTTGACGTGTTCTCATGCCTTCGTGTTAATAAATTTTCCAAACAAGCTCATTTTTTAAGAAAACTTCAGATAAAATATAATTGCAAAACAGCAGAACAACATTTTAAGCAAACAAATGGTGAATTTTTCTTCTTATTTGCATTTGTCGCTTTAAATTTTGATTATGAACAAATACATGTTGCAATATCAAGGAAGAAAAATTATGTAGGATCATATATACGATATTATGTTCAGATATGGCTCAAATTACTTGTTAAAATGGTCATACATGTATGGGTATAACTGTAGTTGTTTGCCATGGCAATAAGAAGGCATGTTATACATTAGAACGCGGACACTCCTGATCGCTGTGTGCTATGTAGGTAGGGGAGAGCGCTTAATAGCTTCAGCTACAAACGATATTTTACATTTTTGAAAGGGAAGGTGTAAAAAATCGGGATGCTAACCCCCTATGTCCTGCCCAGGGTTCACCCCCATAACCCTGTAAAGGTTTAACGTCGATATTTTCAAAATTGTGGATGTGTTTGATGCACAAACAAACACACATGTACATCCACACCCACGTACCAATAAACAGGCTTTATAAAATATTTATAAGATTATAAACTAAATATGCCTCATATAAACTTATACACATTATGTATACGTGTTAATAAAATTTCTAACATGGTGTCGACAGTTATATTTAAAATATTAACATTGCATGCAATTTTCTACGGTACCATACCGCATATATATATATATATATATATATATATATTTCGCTTCAAATTTTATATTGGCAGCATATATGCATTTCATCGAGCAATTCTATATAATTAGAAGAACTTACAATTGTAGACTCTCGGGTTTTTGTTTAATGAATCTAGTGTTTTTTTGAGAATATAAAGTCAACACAAGTACATTCTGCACATGTGCCACAATAAGGATTTGATCCCTTCCATTAAACGTCTTTTTCGCTCACATTTCATATTACACGAAATTCCATATAACATACGAGCACTACATAAATAATTAATGTATTTTTAATTTAATTTCGGCACGCGTTTGACGTCACGATTTACACCGTCTCTTTTTAATATTATTTTGCATATTTAATTAGTTTGTGAATAGTTTAAAAGCAAAGCAAAACGGCAGATCCATGTCAGGATATATCTAAGTTAATTAACATGGCTTCCTAGAACATGAAAAGTGCGTTTCGCCTTTATCAAGGGCCCTTATATACAGGGTAAAGCGTATAATAATCATCATCGTCTTCATTAATGTTGTATTGAGCAAGTTTCTGTACCATGACCCTGTTTGTTCATTTTTCAACAGCATTTTATTGGGTTTCCTCTGGTTATTTGATTATGTCATACACTGTATGTTCAAAACACGTAGCTAGACGTCCAAATAAAAAAAGACACGCACAAGGTAATGTTATTGTTATTAAATGGACAGAATGCCATTTAAAGAGATGAAAAATTTATAACGTGAGATGCAACAAATTGTTTACAAGCAATTTAAAGGCACGCAAATAGGCATATACATGTAGTAATTCGGGTGTGAACGTGTCTTTGTGAGCTATATAGAGCACTTGCTCTTCTAGCAAATGCAATGGCCGACACTAATGGCAATTTATGGTGATTAAGTTCATTATTGCAAATGAAGTGTTAGTTAATGTTACATTAGAAAAGAAGACATGCATTATCTGAAATTAAATTAAATTAGATAAATTTGTTATTCTTTGCTGCTTCAGCTTCCATTTTGCAAGATCCTTGATTTGCCATGTGATGTTCAAATAGCACTAACAAAGAACATGTCATACGTTAATAGGGTATTCACTTCCTGAGTTCAGATTACTGGCAAGAAAATGTCAATATATTTGAAATTGAAGTTGATGTTTAACATCGTGGCGACTAATTCCATTGGCGATTTTTGTGTCAAGTTATACACGTTGAAAATGTGACAGTTCATTACGTGTTATCACATCCAAACTGCTATTGTCTTGAAATGCCCCAAGGTTAATACGTATACACAATCACGTATGTATCAGTAATTTGACAACAAAGTATTATTGATTGAAATAATAGTGAATTCGCAAAATGCGTCTAGAAATATCCGTTAATTTCAGATAAACAGTGATTTTGACAGGCTTAATTTGTGGACTTTTCACTTGAGGTAGGCATCCAACGCTTCCATGGCAACCATTAAAAGTGGGTTTATAAATTGTGTAAATTTGTTGGAAATTCTCGATGAATCAATATGGAAAACACTTGAGGCGGAGTAAAGCTTATCCTTAATTGCAAATGCAATGAGCCTTGGGTTAATTGACCAATCATGTAACCACATTAAATGTCACCAGGTGCTTATTCGTTATTGATGATGTGTTTCAGCAAAATTTGATTGCAGAAATTTTGAATCAGCTGATAGTTAGTGCTTTATTGATTATTTTGTAAAATAGAACTTGGATAAAAATGTCATAAAGACTAATGATAAAGATGTCATGATAGCTGCCATTTAAGTTTCTGACACTTGAGTTATAATAACCATGTTGCCTAATTATTGTATACCTGTTAGCAGTATCTACTTGGACCAGTTGTAGTTTTTTCAGTCCCGGCTCTTAAAGTTTTTCAATTTAAAATCATTTATACAAAGATGCTAGAAAAACAGTCATATTATTAATTGTCATTCGGCTTTGTAGTATAAACATTATACATATGCTGTTATTTACTTGTTCTTTTTAATTTTTTTGTTAAAATAAAATGAAAATGCCTCAAGTGGACATCACTCTTGAATCAATACATGCTGGCTTTTCATAGTTTATTAACAGTGGCATAAAAGCTTTATTTTCTTTGTATTATTTTTTTGAATCTGAATTGAAAAAAAAAATGTCGGTCACCAGATTCTATTGATTTATGCAAAGCCATATAGCGCTTCAAATAATCTCTATATGGTATGAAATCAGCGTTGTTCATGCCTTATTTTATCCTATGGACTGACCTATATTTTTTGGAGAATATGGAGTACTATCGAACAAATTACCTATCGTGCTTTCCTGGAGTTTTGCAAGGTGAGGCAACCTGCCAAAATAGGTCAATAACAGTAACTGCTGGCATAAAAATGCATTTATCCGAAAATGCACTCCATGAAATCGTGCAGTATACTATCGTTTTCCAATTTAACAATCGCCTTGTGTTATAGTTAAGTATAGCGTTATGAACAACTTTCGGCCCTGGAATATTTTATGTACCTTTTACAAATACCAATTCACAATGGAATAGTGCATGGGCACACTGATAAACGATATTTCCTATTTTTTTTGTTTAGGGGTCTTTTAGCGTTAACGCCATCTTATGCAACGTATAATCCTCACGTTGATTCCATGAGGGTATTTACTAAATTTACACACGGCATGGCATATGGCATGAACTTTAATTAAATTCCCTAGCAAAACTACGTGGTAATATAACATGAGCAAACAGAGATATCGTCAATCCCTCCCTCTTATTTCCCTCTGCCATGACAGCTAATAATTTAAGTCAACACAATCAACGCACTATATGCCAAATTAAACGCGATTTGAATTGCATGCAATATCTGCTATCAGTTGATACCGCTGCTATATAAGAAGGGGTTGCAATTTCGATGTCGTTTTTAACTGTCAATTGGGCCTCGTCTTTTCTGGTAAACAGATTTCGCTCAGGGTTTTCAAACCACGTGTTGCTAAGCTCCTACTTAAATCTTTTTTATTATTATTTCTCGTCTTTGTAGGGCTGTGCAATGCATGGCTGATTGTGCAATTTGCATATCCATCAAGCATCCTTACTAGCCATTCCCAGCCAAATTGTGGGTCCATTAATGAAAAAATAGGATAAAATACCAGTATGTGCTTGCATGCATGTTTTAACAAGAGCTTAATATTCATATTCATCCTAAAGTGCATTAATAGTATAGCTAATCATTTTTTGAACAGTGCACGATTGGCACAACAATGTTTGCAAAAAAAACTGTTTTTCTACCACAATCCTTGTTTATGTTTTTAATAAATAAACACATGCATAATTAAGGTGTTCGTAAGGGCATTGGCCCCATTAAACCATTTTGTCGTCAATATAGTTATTATCTTGTCCACTATGAAGAGGCAAATATGCTATTGAAAGCACTTCTGGTATCATCTATAGTCTCCTATAATCAAGTTCATTGGGTTGATGTGTGTGCATTCTTTGCTATAAGAAATTACATTCCCCTACAAAGGCAACTTTTATAATTGCAAAGTAGGTCTTAGCGTACGATGCAGTATAGTCTATAATTATATTAATCGACTAATTGCCAGAAAGGATGGGCGATTTATAGCGTCTTTTGGAGAAGTCTTTAGTTACTGTGTGTGGCTTTTGTAGGATTTTCAGTAAGCCTTAACAGGCTAGGAAATGCTAAATTATTATACTTTATTTTAGAAAAGCATATGAGCGTGACGGTTCTACGTGTAATTTCACCTCCAAATAGTGACATTTATCTATTGTCCTATACTAAATGTCACTGTTACTCTTTTGCCAGTTGTACACGCCCATATAATGAAAACAGTTGGCTTCATATTGGCGTGCAGAAAAGTTGAGAATTTTATCATTAAACACAGCCAACTATCAAGAATATTATCTTTACTATAAAAAGAACTTTATAGTTTTTTGTGGATCTGAATTGGTATCAAATTTGTACTCTTATAATTAAGATCGAAAAAAAATCATTTCACTGAAATTGGTCTATCCTATAGGAAAAATGAAATTGTATAAAACCTCATTACTGATGAGATTATGGAACATACCTGTATACCAATTGAACAATATAAATGCCATAAAATGGTAAAATATGGATTTTGCCTTACAATAAACTCCCTTTAACGTTTGGATCTTATTTGGTCACATAAGGGGTACTCAAATGACTTCACTTGATTGATTGGACCATTTTGAATTTGACCCACATATGGCGCACATGCTCAATAGGGCCAGTCAATTATGCCAAAGCCACAAATGTCAAATGTCCATTGTGAGAAATACATATTGAATATAGTTCTAACCTGCTTTTTCTTTAATCGCTCAATTGGAGTGCTTGCAAATTTGCTACCATCAAATCTAACTGTATATAGATCTACACATTTAATGCATTTTTGGGGTCGGTTTGAGTACCCCTGTTATTCTCATTTGCACGTTCCATCATCTCATAATTCTCAGTTTTTCTTTATGAGACCACATGAGATTTTTCACTTGGGCTATAAACATTTGAATCGCATTAATATACATGTATAGCTGTTTTAACATTTATTCTCACTTTTGGCAATGTTAACAATTTCATTATGTGATGTTCTAGTTATTTTTCATGTGCAATTTCCAGTACTGTTTAACAGGCATAGTTCCTTGTAGTGTGTATTTTAATTATTTGAGTCAGTAAAATTTGATGCTCTGTCAACATAAACACTACAACACAATTTCAAAAACAGTGTGTGTTAAACAAACCGTATAGAATAGTGAACAGTAACCCGTAATTATGATGAGTTTACTTCCTTAATTATAGTCATAAATGGGATTGAGTCACTCGTAGCTCTTTTGTGGAGATAGTACCTGTTCTGGCAATGAATGTGCATGGAAAATTCAAGAATTTTATAACGATGTTGGAAAGGACCAAGGTCTATGAAATTATCAGCAGCACGCATGCATAAATATAATTAAAATTCAGCCTATAGGTTACAGCCAGCATTAATTGGCGCACGTGATATGTTTTAAAAGCATACGATGAAAATTAATTTCTGACAAAGTGAAGTTTCATATTACATCTATTATGATCTCTAATTATGCTGTTGTATTTAATATATGGAAAGTGAACATTAAATCAGACATATTCTTATGTAATATTGCATGTATACGACATGTAACATTTAGCAATAGAGCACCATGAATAAGGGATGGTTATTCGGTTTAAACATGCAGACGATATTAGTAATTTATTACAAAATACATTAAATAGAATTCTTTTTAACGATGCTTTCTTAATTAAATATTAGCTGATAGTACGCCTGTTTGTTGAATGGACCCAAGTGGTGCATAATGTGCTTAAAATGGGCAGTATAAAACGAAAAAGAAGGGAATCTTTCTAAAAAATGGATTAATCATTAATAATAGATTAAGAAACCAATAATGGTTAACACGCAACTGCATTTATGCAACGTTTTGATGTGTGTATACAAGGGAATTTGTAACTAACTGCCTATTATGTCGTTGGTGCATACATTGTCAATATCAATGATCGGAAGTCTTGTACTTATGCCACTGAAACTGAAGGAAATAACTTATACAGTAAACTTCGAAATAAAACTGTTAAAAATTAGCTTTATTCTGTAGATGTTATAAACGTTATTGCGTTGTGACACGAAAGATACATGCTTGTGATTCAAGATATCGTCGTGTTTTGGCCACACAATTTAGGATTATTTGGATGTCAAAATTTAAGGATTTGGTTTGTGAACGTCTTCTCGTTTAAACTGACACTGAGGAATGTTAAAGGAATGTGAAAAATGTCTCTGTGAAATCGTACATAAAATTTCATCTGCAATATCAATATAGTTACCGCTCACGAATTCTAGTGTCTTAGACGAAATAAAAGGTTAAATTGTTTAAATCTGTGTTTTTACGTCTCTGAAATTTAGAATCTAAGGCGCCTCATTTATATCACGTGTTCAGTGGTCACATCGTAGCTTCATTGAAATTCTGCCAGCATCCTATCCTACCAGGAATCTGTCCTATTTATTTTGTCTAATATTATATACTGTAGATAAAATCTAAGATCAAATAGAAAACGTGATCGAGAAGGAAAATTTGAAAAATGTTAAATAATGGTTGATAGTGCTTTTAGTTTATTCTTTTAGAAATGTAAGCAATTGAACTTAATGCAATTACGAGGAAGTAATATATATTTGCAATCGATTGTGGCCAGTTTTATGTACTCCTGGATCAATATACAATTTGATCATGAGAGGATTACATACATGTATACGTAATTCAAATAAAAAATGTGAGTTTGGGAAACGAAAAATTAATAATCATAAATGTGGTTTATAATTTGCACTTTGCAATTCCTGCTTTTACGAAATTTTCATTATATAAGCTTATGGGATATTCCTGAAAGAAACTTATGTTTTAATAATCCTGTAGTCTAGAGTCTACAGATTCATTATAGTCTACAGTTCCAAGACGATATCGCCTAGGTAACCCCTAGCACTTCAAACCGCATTCTCAGCTGGATATGTAATTTGGTTTTCCGTATATATCCTCAAGGTATCAAGTAGATAATGAAAGTCTAATAAAATTAAGCTCTTCTTGGGTTAAAATAAATGAAAAACATTTCGTTCTTAGAAATTTAAAACAATTTAGTCCCATTTTTCCAAATATGCATCTAATAAGATAATTTCCATATATTCAGTTTGAGAAAGTTAATAATGGTATATATGATGAAAATTACAGAATGCAATCTAATAGAAATTATAATGGATTTTGCAGTTGATATTTAGTTACGAATAAACAATATTTCTATAATATTACAATTTGTTACATTTGTTAATATTCAGTAGCATGACATTCGTATGATCATCGATTATTTACAGCAAATTGAAGTAGATAGCAATTCGTAATCTAAAATGGCGGCTTCTTCACCACAATTTCGAATTATGCTTTTTTTAAAGGTTATAAACACGTTTCCTAAATCGTTGTAACATATCTGAGTCTTTTGTGTATTTTTTGTTAGTAACATTATACGAATGCCATAAAAAGAAAATTAAGGTATTATATTTGGAAACTGGAGCCTGCAGTTTAAAGTATAATCATTTTAAAAACTGGCGCAATCTTGTGGGAGAAGTATATAAAATATATAGGCAGCAGTTCATAAGAAAAACTTGTTGGAAACAGGTGTATATAATAGTTTAGTTCCAGTATATTATAGAAGCTGAAACGATTCTATACACTGAAAATGTCAAAATCACCAACTTAAATTCTACTCTCTCGAATAATAAAAATACATTGCTGAACATTTATTGTCCTCTATATAAACAATAGCAGTTCTATTTTGAAACAAATATGCATCAATTTTCCTTAGGTTTATATAACGTTAAATTGAATTGTAGACATGTTTTCAAATGCAATCATTATAGACTAGATAACTTTACCCAATATCATCAAAACAAAAATGTGCTGTTGTACATAAAGCATTTTCAATTGTTTCCTTAAAAATGAACCAAAGAAACGAAAAGATGCGAAATATGAAATAAGTTTGGTGTGTACTTACTGCGATTTCTCGAAGTCCGATAGTTGATGAATTTGACGAAAGTAACACGAAAAAGACCCAAAGGTGGAGCTGTAGAACTGGTGACTTAGAACACTAAAGACCAACCGATGCACCATTCACTATAGGCAGTACCTGTGTGTTGTGGTTCGATACCTGATAGTACCATAAAAGCTAGCGAGGTTCGGTCTATCATAAAATAATAGGGAAGAAGGTATTTTTATTCACAAAAAAATCTCGACGACCGGAAGGCATTCCGAGTCACTTGGATAGGGAAATGTGAATACAAATTATGCAACCATTGTAATGTGACGAATTTCACGCTACGCAATTAGCATCGGAGAATACCTAATTTGATTATTATCACGGCGTTCTAATTGCTTATTTCCATTATGTGTAAAACGTGTAGCACGAACAATTTATCATTGGATTTTCACCATAGGGGGTGTTTAATACGTGAAAAAAGTGCTGATCGATGGTGCCACATTCATCTGCAGAATTTCAAAAAATAAAATCGAGGTTTAGGGATTAAGAAAATAAATAGCTTGCGTCCCAAGGCGACTTCGTGTGAGATCTCCAGCGACTCTGCAATTTAAAAGTGACAAAATAATGATTTGAAATTCGGATGAATATCATTTATGATATGAATTAGAAATTTTCTCCTTGTTGCTGCAGTACTCAATGGTATTGAGCTGCCCCTGTAGGTGTGCAATCACACATGACTTTGGTGTTATGCTGAGATGCCAATGTATGATTACATGTGCATGTATTCATGAAATCTCTAAGTCTATATAATTTGGAACTTAGCTGCAATGCATCATTTACGATTTTAATAAGGAAAGATATACTCGTCCATTGTTTCAGTACTATTGTTATGTGCAGGCATCATGGACCAATCAGGTCGTCTCCAAATGTCAAACAGTGCCGCTCTGCGGCCGAGCTTAACTAAAGTAGATTGGTTAATAAGATTAACCAATAAGATCTCTGGTATGGCATGCCCAACCGATTAACACTGTTTGTTAAATATATAAAGAATATATAAAGAGTACTTTTGTAACTTAGTCTGGTTCTAGAATTTTAAATAACGATTGAAATATTGCTTTTCAGAAATATATTTGTGTAATTATAATGGTAATTTACGTATAATTCAACATATAAGGTATGGCTAGTTAAAAAAGAACTATTTTTTAATACAAAACCACTTGGTGTCATCTTTTTAGTGAAAAATATCATTGTATGAGCCTTTATTGCTTATGAGATTATGAAACATCAAATATCACATTTGAAAATTACAAACCTTGTTGATTATGTTTAAGTATGTTAAGTACTTTTTAACGAGACCTCATTATAAACTCATCGTGTTAGTAAGGGACACTTGCCATTCAATCAAATTTACCTATATGCAAAATATATGCATTTAGATTCGGACACTTTTTGCATTTGGGAATGCATTTCTATCAAAGAAATACATTTTTAAATGTATTTCAAAATGCATTCCAAATGCATTTTTTTGCATATGGGAAAGCATGTTTCCATAATCATTCTCATAGTTTTTCTCAATGAAATCGTTTGCTAATTTAGCGAGGAAAATTTCATGGAAAATGCCAGAATATTGCACACAAAAAAACATGAATACCGTCCAAATAAATCTGTATATAATTGATCTATCTTGAATGATGTCATGGCTGTCGTATTAGTGGCGTCAGAATTGGTTAGCAAATATGATGTAGTTTATTACATGCATGTATATAAATTGAATAATCTTTTAAGCAGCTATATCTTTTTTTATTATTGTATTTATTTAGAAGAGATTTACATGTCGGTGTATTTTTTTTTTGTCATTTCATTTTGACAATCCCGGAAACCGACAAATTTGCGCATAAAAGATTTCCTGTTTTGCGGTAAGAAAAATACTTGGCATAATATGCGGAAGCCTATGACTCACACGAGCAAATTAATGCCATTGTTATACATTTTTAGATATAAAAAAGGTTGCGTGCCGATTATATGATTCTGCCATTACCATTTGCAATAAAAAATGTGTAAAAAATAACAATGCTGTAATGCGAAGACAGACAGTATCGAAGTGCATTGAATAGAATAACGTTTGCAGTCCTTACACGTAGAATAACTAAAAATACATTTACTTTTTTGCCACCACTTTAATTTCTTGGTGTGATTAGAATGAAGTCAAAAATATTTTGACATCAATACGGGAAAAGGGTGTGTCAGCTTTATGGGCATGTGTACAAGGAAAATCCTTGTCGAGTCTTTTCACGCTTGCGCGGATCATACCTGCTTTGGCAATTTAAGCATTTCCGGTTCTTGACTTACGCTTATTAGCAAAGCACTATAGGCACACCCTAACAAACATGTATTGTATGCTATCTGGCTTTTGTTACCAAAGCTAGACTTATCACACTTTCACCTAAGGCTTTTCTTCCATTTTTCCATTATCTCGTTTTTGCGATGGTTGCCTGGATCAAGGTAAATAATAAATTGCTGCATATCAAATTTTCACTGTTGTTGGAAATTTTTCCTCCTAGGATTATCTGATATGAAATTTAATTCATATGTGGGGTCGTGCGTAAATGGCATCTTTCAAGATTTTATGGTTTATTCGATAGTTAACATGGCGCCATCTGGTCACTGGTATTGAATACAGGAAGTAGTCATTTTAAAAGAATCAGCTAAACTGGACTTTATTTGTTCACTTCCGGTTTTTTTAAAGCGCACAATGTCTATAATGCACAAATTAGCCTAAGATATGTTTTATTAAAAATAAATTACGCTCTATACGTACATTGTGTGAAATTAATCCTAAAATAAATCCTTGTCGAGTCTTTTCACGCTTGCGCGGATCATACCTGCTTTGGCAATTTAAGCATTTCCGGTTCTTGACTTACGCTTATTAGCAAAGCACTATAGGCACACCCTAACAAACATGTATTGTATGCTATCTGGCTTTTGTTACCAAAGCTAGACTTATCACACTTTCACCTAAGGCTTTTCTTCCATTTTTCCATTATCTCGTTTTTGCGATGGTTGCCTGGATCAAGGTAAATAATAAATTGCTGCATATCAAATTTTCACTGTTGTTGGAAATTTTTCCTCCTAGGATTATCTGATATGAAATTTAATTCATATGTGGGGTCGTGCGTAAATGGCATCTTTCAAGATTTTATGGTTTATTCGATAGTTAACATGGCGCCATCTGGTCACTGGTATTGAATACAGGAAGTAGTCATTTTAAAAGAATCAGCTAAACTGGACTTTATTTGTTCACTTCCGGTTTTTTTAAAGCGCACAATGTCTATAATGCACAAATTAGCCTAAGATATGTTTTATTAAAAATAAATTACGCTCTATACGTACATTGTGTGAAATTAATCCTAAAATTTCAATGATTTTAAATGTAAGGAAGACTAAAAATTTTGACTTTTTATGAAAATATTGTTTTTTCGCTATTGTATTTTCAAACTATAATAGAGCTACGTACCAAATTTAGTAGGAATTTCGCTTTACATCGTGTGAAATTTAGCTATAAATTTGATGGATTTTAAATGTATGGAAAATAAAAAGTTTACCTTTTATCGTATAAATTTGTTTTTACTACTTTACTTTCAAACTGGAGCGACGATACTTAATAGGAATTTCGCTCTACATTGTGTGAAATTTTTCCCAAAAAAAAAAAAAATAGTGTAAATTTGTTTTCTCTAAACCACTCAATCAGTAAGAGTAATAAAATTCTCACGTAATTGGGCTAATAACTGTAAATTTTGATCACAATGTTTATAAACCTTTTGATCAGCTTATGGTATACCAAACTAGACTTAAAATTGTCACGGCACATCGGTTGAAAAACATTGAACTACTTTACACGATGCCAATGTTCTTGTAGAACCAAATTTCTGTAAAAAAATAGCCTTTCCCACGCTAAATATTAAGGTAACTGTAAGGGACAAACCAATAACGCACCCAAACCCTATTCCAGGAAGTAAAAAATAAATTTTCGTTGCTTTATAAGATCTTGCTCGTTTTGGTATATCAGATAGTAAGCCTATATCGAAATTCTAGAACTATTTTTTTTTAAATTTCAAAAGCACTTTACTGTCGTCTATACAGTATCTGTTATTTCTATAGCATGTTTTATACTTGCACATGTATATGCATTATGTTGCCTATATGGACGTTCCATTAAGATAGATATGCGATGGAGTTTGTAAATGTTCTCAAAGTGAAATAGTAGCGCCATCTGTTAGTGAAGCAGAGAAATTTTATGTAGCAAAATTGAAACGCGGTTGTTACGATTTATTTTATTCTTTGAAGTCAATAGAGGGATTGAGCACGCCTCCCTTAATGCCCCGTCAACTGATTTATAACGAGAACGCATTGGAAAAACATACAGTGCTGTCAATGTGGTTAGCATTAAGGGAGCATTAATACGGGAGGCGTGCTCAATCCCTCTATTAAAAAAAGCAAGAAACTATTAATTATTGCAACTTGCATCATGCTTATATCATGCTTAGTGTACGAATTGTATACCTTTAGTTATTCGCAAAAACTCGTAGATTGAATTGGAGAAATCGTGTACATACATACATACATTTTCAAACATAAATTCTAATTTAATTGGTTACATTTTCATTCATTTACTGTATATATAACGTACAAGAACTCGATTCCTATAAATTCGCTGTCGTGAGGGATGATATATCAGGTGAATTTTGTTGATTTTAGTACATACTGTATGTCAGTCCATTTCATCCTGAAAGTACAATTTGTACTCCCAGATGCCATAACACCTACATATTTTCAATGTGGCATTCAATTGTAGACTGCCACTCTACACGCTACTTTCCGAAATTTCCGTACAATACCAGCTGGTACTGAACTGACTGCGGCCACACTTCAATTTCAGTTACGAATTGAACTTGGTTTCCTGTTATGGTTAATTTACTTTTTCCTATTATCGTATAACTGTCGACCTTGATCAATTTAAGCTAAATAACCAACCAGTACTGCTCGCTGCACTGTGAAATCCCATCATCACACCATAGTGTGCCGTACCAAATTTCAATGCAAGACGCGGACATTGAAAAGTTTTGAGGGGTAACCCCTGTACCACAGTTGCACAAATGGAGTTGCTTGAGACCAAAGCTTCGTATCAAGTCTGGGATTTGTACCACAGATAGTTACATCTGAGCACCAGATCAAGCTGCTGCTCAAGGTAGCTCATTATGTACCTTGAGCAGCAGCTTTAAAAATGCCAGAATAAGAAAAATTTCACATGGACAATGTTGCCAGATTACAATTCTCATTTTTCCCTAACAATCGTTGCTGTCGAGATACGGATATTGATAGGGAATTCTGGGATATTTTCGATTTTTCTTGCCTGGACGATAAAATGTCGACAATTTGGCAACTGTGGTTCCGAATTGGCTCAAAATTCGAGCTTCGGCTCATCAGAGCAGAAGCTTAAGATTTGAAACTGTGGTACGGGGGTAAGTGTCCAACTTGAACAACAACAAAAAAAAACATTTCCAAATTCAGGATTATCCAAGCTAGTACATGTAGGTTAATTGCTATTATAATGCACGGTGCCCATATAGATGGTTCATGAGCATGTGGTGATATGGCAACTTTGTGGTGTATGGCATGTTGCACGAGGCGAGTAGATGCAAATTAATTTGTTAGCCTCGTGCAACACGCCATACACCCCTAAGTTGCCATATCACCACATGCTTACCATCTTGGTGGGCACCCATATCCTTAGGGTAAGAACAGTTTGGGGGCATGAAATAGCATGATCTGAATGCAGCATTCCGATTGGGCAATCGGAAAATCCCGCCTTCGGGAAACCAATCGGAACGCTGCATTTAAGATAATGCCTTTCATCATGCTATGCCAAATAACAGCGTGGAGCATGGATGCATGGTATGGCCTGAAATGCAGTGTTCGCTTAGTTTCCCGATGCACGCAATCTTTCTAACAGCCTTCAGCAGAATGACCAACACATGGCACAACTATACCCTTAAAGCTGTTTGAATTAATACTTAGGAAAAGAAGAACAATTAGTGCACATTTGTCATTATTTTCTGGTGTTGCCATGCTATAAAGACTGATTCTACAACTAAATTGGTAAATATGTTTATTGACGCCGTATCCAGTTTAAGAACCACTGGTAGGCCTATATACATGTATACCCATATGCATGCATATGGACCATATTATTAGTCATACACTGTTCATTTACATTGTATATGATTCACACAGGCTACACTCTAAACTGAAGTGTCTCATTTGAAGACAACATTACACGTCTTTTCCTTGTCCACACATATGAGACGCTTATACGCGACTTTTATTTTGAGTCGCATAATAGTGTC
>JAQGCC010002814.1:0-17121 GCA_034698905.1 Xestoiulus laeticollis | reverse complement strand
ACACGATCCATATCCATGTTATCAAACAAACACCATGCGCTCCCTTCTAACCAAGTTAAATAAAAGGTTTTAAAAACGGCTTGAAATGAGTATGATATATCATCCAAATTTTAATAACATATATGCCATCCCAATGCATGTACGGAGCGATCAAGTATGCATATTATGTGTGGACAGTCATTAGTCAATTTGGGCGAATATGGTGATGTGCCCGCTACAACGAAATCCGGCATTGGCATTTGTCCGGTACAAAGGGCGCTCCATTCCAAAACACAGAGATATAAGCGCTCCCTATCAAAACGTCACACGGGAACATAAACGCCCCCTACCAAACTTCACGCTGCAGGCACAGTATTATGATGCAGGTTCGCATGTAAGGGAGCCTAGTCCGCCAATTAAAACCCTGAATGTAGCATTCACGCCAATGTCTGTCGCATCATGGAGCGGACACTTTTGCAAACATTTGTGATTATCATTCGACAGGTGTGTGGCCGCACCAATGTATTAGGCCTAGGTTCTCAAACTGGGTACAGCGAGCCTATGACGTAATTTTCATAAAGTCATTTTACGACATATCAACACCAGAAAATTCATTCAAACAGTTTCATTCATCGCATTAAAGACATCTGAGCACAAAATTTGAACTGTTTTTTTCTTCTTTTTCATATTTTCCTTCTTTTCTATATGAATGTATACTTCTAAGTACAATTGATTTTCAATTGTCGATAAAAGCAGGCCTATAAATATACAATTAATACAAAATATATAATATTCAGAATTGTAACTAAATTAAGTGTATGTATATACTGTTGATTTTGACTAGTAAAAGCATATCATTTCGTATGAAATCGGGTATGATTAATGCCCGAAAGGCAAAAAAGCGTCCTAGCTTTCGTTAATAAATTAAGGAAAAACCAGTGAATCATAGTTTATTTATGTGCTGTTCTCATTCCTGGGTAGCACACATGTCATATTATTATTGTACGTATGATTGCGCATCTGTATACGAGAGTATAAGGCGAAAATCGTGGTTAAATTGCGTCCATTAACCCATATAAAACCAAACAAAATATGATTCAGGAAACAGTTGTCTTGATTGGAAATCACAGATGGTTATACATGTATATATGATAGCGAAAGGTTAAATAACCTGAAATTAGCTTAATTCGAACATCAAATATCGTATTTATAGATTCGTCGTTTCTTTCTGATGCTTCAAATAAAGCAGATTGCAAATAATGTGAGAAATACGTCGATCTTAAACTATAGAAAAAGTTTTCGCAGTGGGTGTTCTGAAATACCTTTGGGTTTTTCCCTTTAAAATACCTGAAATACCTTTGGTATTTTGATCTAAAAAAAAGTATTTTGCCGAAAATTAATATTTATGAAATGAATGTATTGCACATTATATTAATAAGGTGTTCATGAGCACCATTTTTGTCATATTTACATCATTATTACATATATATAACGGTGCTTCATGATGCAAAATAGGTGTTGAATTATTTCTTAGTCGTATCTAAATTTCACTCGAAGAGTATTTTTTTATTTTTATTATTTTTTTTTTGCAGGACAAGCTGGACATATTTTACTAAGAAATTACAAATTAAAGGCAATAATCACAGTAGTAATTGTATTTCTTATAATTTAAAAAATGACCAAATGCTTTCAAAAATTCAAAAATGAATTTCTAATTGTGTGTAATATAACGTATAAGTAGCATATTCCCTTCTCAATTTTAGAATAGAAGGTTTAATTATGCAATGAGTGTTAAGTTAACATCTGAAGTATTTTGGATCAGTTTCGTTATACTAGATGGCGCCACGTTATAGGTTCTCGAAAACATTGAAAATCAAAACAGCTGCTCATCAGGAAACAGAGGCCATGCATTAATGATGTCACGCTTGTGGGGGGAGGGGGTAGTCCAGCTTTTTGTGACAGATTGTGACAGGGGAGGGGGGGAGGGAGTCATCCATAGCGTTATGTCGCAATTTTTAGTCAAAAAATTGTAGGGGAGATTGTTGGAAAGAGGCTTGAACTGCATGCTAATTGGTTAATTGGAGATGCATGAATGTACAGTATGATTTTAATTTTATGTAAATTAAAATATATGCAGTATGATTATAAAAATTCATGATTTAATAACCTTGTGAGATTTATTTATAATAACAGGGGGGTCTAAAAAGCTCTGTTTTTGCGCGACATTATTTATGCATGGCCCCGTGTCAACACTAACATCGTGTCATAATTAACATTTTTTTAAAAATATTACACCAAAACCTATGAATAGTGCAAGCCGTTGGGACCAAGCCAAAAGTTGTGCTATTTGCAGGTACAGCTTAAGTGATGACTAAACACATAGTGCCGATTGTGAATTAGCCCTACTTCAAGGGTCATCGCTATATAGAGGTTCTCAATTTACAGGTTTTGGTGTATAAAATAAAACTTGTACATTATCTGGTCAGATTTTCCAAAAGTAGGACACTTTACAAAATTTACATGTATGAATGAGAAAGTACAGTTTAAGGCCTTAAGATTTTAAGCACTATAAGACTTAAGGACATGTACCATGAACTGGATGAAAAATTCACAGAAAAACATTTCAAAACAAACTTTTTCCAATAAAAAGTTCTACGGAAATGAAATTTTCAACTTCCCTGACCATCCTGACCACGTTTCGTGTCTAAACGTACTAGCAAATAGAATGCCAATGTCAAGAATCGCCAATTGACCTACTGTTAACTCGCCCAATATCTACTAATTGCAATCATTACGTGGCGTTGTTTATATTTACGACCAAATTAAATCTTGTGCGTGTGTCTAACACCTGCCCTTCCCTGCAAACTAACCAAAATTTCCGCAAATTTTGGTTATTGTTCGTGAGACATTTTTTTTTTCTCCTAAAGTGAATTAATTAAGCGTGCTTAATTCCGTGACATTCTTGGTCCAAAATTACTACCGGCATGTGTTATTATTAGGATAATTTGGGGTTACATAATCTTCATGTTGGTATTACGACCAAACAAAATAATTACAGTATATTAAACAGTTTTATAAAGGGCAAAAATTCAAAGAATGTTGTATTTATATAGAACTTTTTTACGATTTTCAGTTAAAGATATTTTTTTTCTAAAAATGGATAAACACAATCAGATGATATTGTCACGTTTTATCACCAAAAATGCTAATATTTTGGGAGATAACCGTTTTTCTTCCTGAAATGTCAAGCGAAACAGACGGTTTGTTAAATTTAATCCCAATTTTCGTAAAGCAGGTAACCAGAAATACTTCAAATGCAGTAAAAACCGAGAATGTGCAATGAACTTTACTATCTAATCAGACATGCACAGCAAGTGGCTTAACAATATTTGCATACACGTTCAGGTTTTTCCTTCAAGTGCAAACATTAACCTATTATTCCCGGGTCCACCAAAAGTACAAGAATAAAGGACTCGTATTTCTCGACCCTTGGAACTTTATTAATATCAAAATCGAAAGTCAAAAAAGTCCAACACGAGTTGTACCATAGTACTACATGTACTACCAGAGTGTGACATATGGATTTTGGACTGGTTTTTTTTAAAGTTTTTTTTAGAAATCATTCAACAAAGATGGGCTCGAAGTCCATTTTATTTTTCGACTTTGCCCAATTAAGAGTAACAAATTCCAACACATACTCAAAAGTGTTTTTCTTGCTTTATGGGAATTTTACCGAAATAAACAAAAATTGCTATGTTGTAATCAAAACGTACTCCATAATAAACGTTTGCAAGCACGCCAGTAGAATAAAGTATGCCCATTATTATAACCTGACGTCAACAAGCTGGAACTTCTATTAATTTGTCACCAATTTTCCAATCGTGACGACCATAATTACAACAATTATTAAAAATAAATGTGGGTTCAGGAGTATCCATTTATAACACCCCTGTACCCGACCAGTAGCTGCTGTATAGACCAATGGGCCATTATCCTAAAAAGGCAGTTTACAAATGAGGTACATGTATTTAAAATATTTACACTATCTTGAATTTTGTAACAACTGTGCAAGTGGATCCATTCACATTTGCTGACTATACAATAGGCTCTTTCACTCAAGCGCTTTTAAGCACAAGCCGGGGACGCTTTTCTCGCGGAATTAGATGTGCGCATGCGCTGTTCATGCGCGCATCTAGTTACGCCGGAAAAGCGTTGCCGGCTTCTGCTTAAAAGCGCTCGCGTGAAGAAGTTTATTGTACATCACATATGCAGGTGAATTTTATTGAATCCCAGATACAGCCAACTGGAAATTCAAAAATATGGCAATATACATGTAAACCTCCACTATGCAATTTCCCTGACTTTCCCCAAGTCAGTGGGAACCCTGCTGAACATTCCGAATTCGATTATAATTAATTTATATACACTGTATGATGTACAGTGTATAAATGATTCATGTAAGACATGTCTCGTACAGTAGCCCAAGTGTCTTCTCAAATCCCATGAAGCAAAACTGCTGTTAATAATATAAAAACCATACTATAAATCACAAGTCAAGGTTTCAATGTCCATGTGCGTCTTCACCAGGCACATATCAGCCTGCAAAACTAAATTTGTACAATACGACACCGTCAACTATAAATGCAAATGAGGTAACCACCTCGAGCCATTTCAGTCTGTGCTGTCAATGGTGAAAAACATCGGCTGTTGTTTTTTTACATCAAATAACATCATGTTTTTTAAGTATTCTCCAATTATGATAATCATCGTACGATAAGGTCGTCACGATTCTTCGAGTTAGCTAAAAATTTCATATTGTCTCGCCATGGCAAGTTACGAAACATTTTCAAGTATTCATTAAGACAACAAAATCCAATGCTAAAAACTGATTCTGCCCCTCGTATTTTCCGATTGTTTTTAGCAGAAAATCAAGGACGGTTACGTTGAAACCGCCACTAAAAAACGTATCCACAATAGCGAAATAACAATTTTAATTAAATTTACTCGTTAAAATAATTTCCCCAAAATTAATTTACAAGTTCCAATACAACATTTTTTTTTACTCCACCACATAGTGATTTCAGCTAAAGTTTCCAATAAACACCTGATATTACAAAATAATGACCCTTGATCCTCCATTTATTACAAATTAATAAAAGGTAGTTGAGGAATTCTCTAGCATGAGCTCTTGCATATTCAGATTAAAAAAGCCTCAAGACACAGGATTCATTTTTTGCAACGGAAATCGTGTGCATGTAGAATAATATAAACTTTGACCAAGTGCATGCACACTGCAACTTTTTAAATGGAAATTAGATGGATAATGTTCCGAGGAAAAAACGTTCAGTTTTAGAAGATATATCCGGGATATGCAACGTAGAATTAGTTTTCAGAAAAAGGATGTGAGACCTTTTAATAGAGAAATTATGTTTATTCCTTTGCACCCTTACAAACTAATTAACTTGCAACCACTGTGACCATGCAATCTGGATTAACTGGTTTCTGAAAGTCATTTTGCTACCAATTATCATCTTCAGACTACTGTCACTACTAGTCTTAAACCTATACTAGTACTGCCCAAATATCACAAATTAATAATTGTGATAAGGAAATTAAGCCTCATTGTTACAACATCAACAGTTACAAATACGTCTACATCAGATTGTCCTTCCCAAATCGATGGTCCCATTCTCCTCATTCATGGACATGGTTGTTATCAAACGATCTTGTTTTTATTACAAAGTACAAATGAATCTTTTCAAGTGTTCTATGAAACCAAATCTTGACATTTATTTATGAAATTACAATATAGATAAGTGTCAATGCACACACGCGAAATGCAATCTGCATTGAATCATGATTTTAATCTTTGTTCATTCAGGCTTCCCCCAGAAATGCCATTATCAGTTTTTAAAACAATTTTCCCTGACCATTCCCAATGACTGAAAAATTCACAAATTTCACAATACGCCTTGCACCCTCTTGTCTTGTTGTTCAAAGCAATTGTTTTAGGAAACAACACACAAACAACTATAAGAAATGTTGTTTCCTAGTCATGTCTGAATTAAAATACAATGTAAGCTTTTTATTAGGAGGCTATAGCGAATATTTGCGCCATATAAGTAGTTGTAGAGTACACAAAAACATTATTTTTTTTTTGGTTAAAAAAGCGTAAAAAATCAACTCATGTAGATTTTTTTAATAGTTCCAAGGGGAATTTCCCATATCTATAGATGCAGAGCTGGTCGAGTATATCATCTCTTGATTTGTGTGATAACTAATAACATGTCGCGCATAAGCAACTGTAATATTTATATTTTCAGGTCAAGTTTTAAGGACAAGTAATGGTCCCCAATCTCTTTGATCAAGTAGACTATATATCTTGCCCTAATTCCCTGACTAACAACAAACATGGGGCATGCCTTCAAAATTCGCCCACCTCCAAAATTCCAGATTTATTATTGTTTATAGTTAACTTTAGCTCCATGGCAGGGGAATCTATTTTCTAACCAAAAATGTTGGCCAAAAGGACCAAAACACCAGTTGACGTAGATGAAACCGGGAAGGTGTGCGCAATTACACCACTGTCAATTGCGCAAAGGACGTCTTAAGGGTTTCCTTTATTAGAAAAGCTGGCAAGAAAACCTCTAGAATTGGCGAAGTCAAACTTGAGATTTGTGCCAAAGACGTGCAAAAAAACTCCTGCGTCAAAGCAAGCAATGCTATCGACGTGACGTCAGGAGAACTATTTCCGTCCTGTAAGCAATTTCTTGAACCAGTATAGAGCCGTACATGGGGCAAAGGGTCTTTTCAATATGCAGCAATATCCCCTGAAGAGGGTTGGAGGAGGGCCTGTTGCGACAGAATCAAATTTGCATGGTTCACCTTGTTGGAACTGGCAAATCATCAAAAATCGCATCCTCGGTAAAAATCTCGTAAAACATTTGAGAGTTACGGCAATGTTTGAAAGTGATGCAAAACATGACGCCATTCGATCATAGTCCCAGAATGTGATGTCACCAAATTGTCTATTAAGGGGACTGGCATGACCTCAGCAAAGGGCAATTTCGGGAGTAAACATCTAATTTGATCCATTGAGGAAATCTACTACCAAAATAAAACCACAAGAGTACACCATATAATATCGGGAATCTCATACCTTGAAGCAAGGGCACTTAAATGATATGGTTATTCTACAGTTATAGTACAGTTCTTGTTTATCATCTGGTCCCAGAATAAACAATCAGTGACGTCATGCAATGAACTTTGTTTTGCAGATGTTGGTATCCAATTTTTTGAATGTTAAAGTTCATGATAGCGTTCTTTAAGAATCTTGTCTAGTTTTAGACGAAATAAAAATCGAGCAAGACAAATGTGGACGATATAAAATGCGTGACCTCTCCTAATTTAACTAGGCTGAAAACAGATTTTTGCAAACCAGAAATAAGTGAAGGCATCATGAATGGCATTTCGATGAAGCGCCGTTGCGATAGCACCACTGGACACGTGATATAAAGCGTTACAATTACGATATATGACTAGGGTCATTCAGCAGACAAATATACACAATGACACTTTTATTTCGTCTAAGACAAGATAGAATTCGTGACAAGAGATAAGTACTGAATAATTTGGCGGGATACATAAAACAAGCCCGACAATTCAGCTAAAGGCAGGTAGATGATTTTTATGTGTCCACACACCTGTTTTATTAAAAATTATGAAGTTTCTTTTTGCATGTATAGGATGTTCCAAAACCTTTGGCTGGCGTCTATGTCCCCAAAAACAAGTTATTCAGGAAACATTGATAAGACAATCTATATTTTCATGGAAGAATGGACAACTTCAACTTATCAAACTTAACCTGAAATGTTAACACATTTATAACCTTCTGAATTTTTTTAATCAACACCGGTATCTGCAAAACCTGACAACCAGGCTCAGTGCATCAGCAACCGAACATGCCACGAGTTTAAAAAATCAAAGCAAATATTTCCTATTTTTGTCAACTCAGGGACAGCAAGTACTAAAAAACCCGACATGTAGGCGGAGTTTTTTTTTTTTTTTTTTTAAACACGGGGTTTTAACCCTTTCAAGATCCTTTGCTTTTATAGGCATGACGTCACTTGTGTATGGATTTAGATGTCAAGGATGGCAAACGTTAAGTTCATCATAAAAGATAATCACAGCAGAATTACGTGCACCGTAAAAATGAAAACAATTCTTAAAACTTAATCAACTGCTCATAACCATCAAGACGTTAGAAAAACACTACTTATAGTACATTGATAAACAAACATTAATGATCACGAGTGATGTCTATCAAAGTAATACTTTTTAAGTGGGTGAACCTGATAAAAGTCTAAAAAGTAGAGGCCATCTTTGTATACTACCTTGTGTTTAATAAACATAACAACCACATCACCAACGGCCATTTGTGCTCAATGTGTTAAGAGGCTAAAACCTTGTCAAATAATTGATTAGATCACCCCACAATTTAACTCAGTCACCCAAATAGCACCAAGGAAGCCAAGGTTTAGTCTTGAGTTGTAAATAGATCATTTTTTGTGTGTGTAGGCCTATATAGTGCACATACCATACGCGAGTATAGATTAGTTTTAACCTGCCATCTGTGTATAATTCAAGTTGACAACATGATAAGCATATTCTATTACAGTGCATAGCGACCACTTTTCATAAATTGGATTTAGTGCATATGTTTTCCTTTATAAAAATTCTGTATAGTGACCACCTGTCTATTGTGTATAGTGACCAGGGTGTGCCATCTCTTTTGCAACTTTTCCATTGGCAATGCACCTAGTAAAGTGACCATGTTCAATCTGCATTATCAAGAATTAAAGTCAACTGAAAGGAGAAATCCCTTTAAGGGGAAAAGGTGAATACCCCTAAAATGTAACGACATATGTAATCTTGCTTCCTGTTTTAACCCTAACATTTTTAATACCACCAGCCAATCACATTATAGCAAATAGCATAATATGATGTGAATCTTACACATTGTACATGTCCCTAATTAACCTTCTCGCAGTCCTTCATGCAAGTTGTTGGAAAATATTTCTAAAAATTGCACTAGTTTCGTCAAAAATGTACAAAGAAGTATAAAATTGAGCTATTTGAAGTATTTGGAAACAAACATGGCAAGAAAAACAGCTGAAAAGGACAATGAAAATGGATCCATGAAGAGGAAACAGGGTAAAATTGAATTTTTTTTTGTATTTTATTTCCATTCTCTGTATAGTGACCACCTGTATACAGTGACCAACTTTGCTTTAAAATCCAAACAGGGTACCTAACAAAATTACATTAACAATTCATCCTTCAGACGTTATATTTTAATTTAAAGTAGGATCAGACCATCACCTAACAGACTATGAATTTCTTTTATTTCCCATTAAAAGTAATTAACTCTGTTGTAGTATTGCATTAGACAAGACATTAAAGCTGAAAATAATTAACACTAAAATTAATACCTTGGCCAGGGTCAGACTGTAAGATCATCAGGCGTCGGCTAAGTTTTAAATCCCTACAAATCAGACAAGACTGCACTATAAATAGCCTGAATTATTGTGAAAAGTGTCTGTAAAATATCCCAATATTTTAATGTCGAAGCAGTGTTCACGTGTTAGTTCGAGTGATCAGAGTACATACAATGTGTCTCTGTCCATGTGCAAGCCATTCATAGAAACATGCCCTTCGTAACCTTTGTTATTAAAAGAAAAACTGATGACCCACCATCACCACACCGAGGCGTGATCAGATCATCCGGCGAAAGTTTAAATGAAATTCAAGACCTGTAATACAGTCTTTTGCCCACTAGGTCCAACTGATTCGGCTGAAATACTAAACTTGCTAGATTCGGGTTTAGTCTAAACTGCACAGCCGGGTCTAAAAGTAAAGTTGAAAATACCATTTTGAAATCCTATTTTTAGCAAAGAGTAATTGTGGAAGTCAAGCAGACCTTTGGAACTGCACCAAATATAAGCTAAAACTAAATAATTAATTTTTTTTTCCCAAGAAAATAATGAAGTTCATATTGGTTACAGTTTTACTTTAGTACACCGACAGCTGAAGCACACATCCATTTCCTCATCCCATGCAATATCTGGACTCAGCAGGGGGCATTCATAAATGGCTGCAGGAGATTTGCAATGTCCCATCTAGAAACCAGCTCAAGTACAGGTATGAAACTAAAATTGATTTGAAATCATGTAAAAGCAACCACTATGTATTGGACAACAGGTGGAAACTTGTTTTAAAACACTTGATCCATTGCATTTAGTACTTTACCTAAAGTCGCATTTGATACTCTACTATAAGTCACACATAGAAGACACATAGATGTAACATTTCAAAACCATTATTGAAATGACAATTTCAGACTTAATATTTCGGGATAAACAATTTTTTTGTAAAAAAAAACAACTTGTAGATTCACCATAAAATGTCTTCATGGAGATGAACCAATTTTATGTTATTGGCCTGGTAACCTATACTTTCATTTAACTGTACTTCAGACTAGTTCTGCCCTTCCATGCTCAAAATTTAAAACCCAAAGCCTTCATGAAAAGTAACATAAAACAAACTCTTTTCGAAACTATTAATAGAAGATATTAGGTTTTTTAAAAGTCCTCCAAACTGGGCCATGGGGATAGAATTTATCCCAATTCACGGCCAAAATAGCTAGTTATTTCATGTCATGCAGTAAATATATCGTGGCAAAGTGCATTGACAGTCTAGCCATGACAGAATCTCACCATTTACATATTTGTAAGTGAAATATGGTTGAATTTGTCTAGTAGATGCATGACTACAAACTTCGTAAATATCGTACCCGCTGAATTACCCCCAGACGTAAAATCAAACATTTTTTTGATTAAACCCGCCTTGGGAATTTTAAGCAATGGATATGTTTTTAATATAAAATGTATTCCAACTAGTTAACTGCTTATTTCTTATTAAAAGTAAACAACTATCCAATAATGTATTCTGCACCAGCCATGCAATTCAAAGAGGTGACCTTTGAAGACATCATTCGAACATGCATTTAGATTTTTAAATAGACATGTTTTGTAAAGAAATTAGAAAGTTCTTGGTTGTTGTTGCAATTACATCTCCTAGACTCAGCTCTACAGTAACCACCTTAAAAAACGTCCATGAATAGCCATATTGGAAACCAATAGACTGGCCTTGCAACATATTTGGTATTTTGGTTGCCAACGCCTATATCATAAAATGCCAAAAGAAACATCACAAAAACAAATTGGGGAATCACCATGGAAACCTCAACTGCATCCAGCAACATTACAGATGGCAGGTAGGGCGATCTTTTCTTAATCCTACATTAAAAATAGCAAGTCACATGGCCTCATTTAACCAATGCCTAAATTCCTAGTACAAATTACCACAGAAATAACATTTTTATCTTCTCTGACTTTTCCAATTTTTAAAATAATTTTTCCTAGTGAATTAAAATTGCATAAAATACGACAATATGCCTAACAATTCCTTGTCTAGTTACTCAAAAAAAGCTGTTTTAATACGCAATTTACAATATTCTACAACAGACTACCTTGACTTCATATTGGTATCACATAATCTATTAAAAATTGCTTTAATCCCTCGTCAAATCTGAATTAAAAATCATAACTAATTAAAATTAAGTGACTTATATTGATTATATATATATATTATATTGATTAATATTAGTGACCTAAATAGTCGTTCGAGTAGAACGAACCATAGGCTATTATTTAATGGTTAAAAAACGCGTCTATTTTTTATTTACATACAATCTTAATATAACTAAGGGAATTTCCCATTTCTATAGATGTATAGCTGGCCAAGTGGGATATCTCGACTTTTTTAATACATGTAACCAATAGCTGGCTATAAGAAAACAAATGTGTTGAATTTCCCCCTACTTCTACAAAAAATATGTTATTTATCCCTGACTAATTCAGGTTTTTCAAGTTTGTGGCAAACCTGTTGTTTCATGCATGTATTTAACCAAAGCACGGTCCCTCTCAATTAGTACTAGTCACAATCAATATGCATGATACCAGGAAAGTTGATTTCTACATTGACAGTTACAAAAATATTTGCAATACCGCCTCCATTATCACCGATAAGCAATGTGGAGCAGAACAACACCAGCATTTTCCTGAAACAGTCTCGTAGCAACTATCAAAAATACCCAAACACCCCTTAACGCTTGGGAAACATTCCTGGGAAATGCATACAGAAAATTGGTTTCCAAAGGGGTTTACTTTACAACCATGTCGTTGTAAACAGGTAAAGGTGCAAATCAGCCAGAGTGCACTTACCGAAACCGACTGATCTTCTAGCGAAAACGGTGATTCAAAGACGCTGGGTCTTGAAGCTAGGTACATTGCAGAAGCTGCAGCCACAGCAGTTATAGACACAGCACCGACGGTGCCACCAACATATCGAAAATAATCGTCCATGATGATTCTGAAATGATAAAACAAGAAGAAATCTTTGAAACTCGGAAAGAGTTAACAATAAATCCATTTTCAAGAAAAATCTACAAGGAGTCGTACCAGAAATACCTCCAAAAAGCAACGTGAAAGCACATTCAGCCAGTTTCAAAATTAGGACATGCATGAAATTTTCAATAATGATATTGTCTCCAATTATGAGATAATATGTATTTATATTAAATTCATTTTAAGCTGTCAAGTGCTAAATCATGTGATGTCAAACTGCATGACGCATGACAGCAAAACGTGCTTCCTGAATGTCTCTTCATTATTAATGAAATCGTATAACATTATTAACGGTTAATAAGTAAAGTGATATTGACAACCTAGATCACGATATTACAAAGTTTACATATTGGGTAGATGCTACAAGATTTTTGAATTCTATAATCGTTAAGGCAGTAGTGTTTCATTTGTTTCTGTGTGAAGGTACCATCACCTCTTCAGTGATAATTTTGAAAACAACGTAAACACACACAGGTGTATATTCAAAAAATAGTATATTTACACAGAATGAGTATGTACTTAGAAAACCATTCACATGCTTTGTCCTAAGGCTAGTTTTTCTAATGCTAATGACACGAGCTATAGTGTGCCATTTATTTGAACATCTGCTGAACTGAACTTAAATAACCCATCAATAATTACTAGTCTTAATTAACACTAGCGCCAAGATAACCTATTCACCATAATGACAAGATTTATTTTGTCCATGTGTTGATGATTTATTTTTCATTATCATATAGACGTAACCATGTTCTGATCCATGGCAAATGCATGGCAGTAAAAGTATACCCAATTTAAGAAAATTCGGATTCCATGATACAATTACACGTATAAAAAATAGTTGTCCTCTTGTTAAATATTCATACAAGTTATTATAACTTCCATACGCCAACAATGGCGACTGGATAATTGCGCACAAGGAAAATTCCGCACATTCAAATGCTTGCCTAGTTAAAAAAAAATATTTTACCTATTGGTTTTTATTGTTGACAATAGGATCATAGAAAAATTCTATTGTTTTGAACTGTTTTAATTTTATTGTCAAATGATCCAGCCTATACAAACCAATAAGACCAATAGAACTTAAGACAAAGCAATATCTGGCCAAATGCGATATATGAAGTGCGATACTATCCCTGTGAGCAATTGATCGTTTTTTCGATTTGATGAAATACCAAAAGTTTCTTACAATTTATTAATCATATTTTAGAAACCATGACTCATGCATCAGCAGTTTTAAACCAGTAAATCTGTCTCAATCAAATACTCCAGTCATTATTCATTCTTAATCTCATTCACGTGATGCATGTACATTTCAAAACAATCTAAAAATGGTTTTGATTGTCACTAATAACTTGTGTAATAAGAAAAATCCAGTCACGTAGTTGTAAATTAAATTCCCGCTAAATTTCAACCAATGACGTCACCAACCGGAAGTCCAGGTGGCGCTGGTTACCATTTATTATATTGATCGAAATTTTGCCGGTATTCGAACACGCGGCTTAATTAAGCATATTTTTTTTTTTACAAAACGAAGCATAACAATAAATAATCAGAGGGAAAACACACAAAAAAACCATTTATTGTTTTTTTACGTATTATTGGCTTCTTGTCAAAAAATGTTTCTCGTATTAGACGAAATGATGCTCCATCATCAAATATTCAACACACCATCTTTAATCAAACAAAACTAATTCCTCTCATGCAATAAATTCGCTGTCTCGTTTAATATTTCACAAAACTACGTCAACCACCTTGAATTAAAACATGCCAACATCCAATATTTCGTGTGTATCAAAACACGCACTGAAATCCAATTCCATATGCGGCGTAATCAAATAATAAACACCAACCAAAAACACCGCATTATCTAGTGTTTAGAAAAGAAAAAAAAAACAGAAAGCAAATCCGGATACGAGGTATAAATAGAGGTAAAAAAAACATCCATATTAAGAAAAATATCAAATAAAAAACCATGCTAATTAAAACGGCAATAAATAAGGGACTTGTGTGCGTAGAAGAAATCAGCCAAAATGCAAATGCAAATTACTATAGAAAAATAAACACGGTGAACATTAATGATCCAATACCTGTATAATTTAGGGAAAATAACGTCTGCTATTTTAACAAAGTCCAGACGTCTCGTGGGGTCAAAATAGAGAAGATACCGATGTTAAATTAAGCACAACAAAATCTACGTCGTCAGCACAATTTTCGTTATCGGTAAAATCCAGTTGGCGTTCTATATGGATAGCCTCGCAAAAGGGGGCTCTAGAATTAATGGAATTAATCTCCCATCACGCAACTGTGTATGCCCTCGTTAAAAACAAAGTGAGGGTACCTCTGACTGGAGGCTACCCGGTGTAACCTTAAAAGCTGAAGCGCCATTGGTCACACCCACATCGCCTGATTTTTTTCAGCCAATCAGCGAGCGCCATGCGTGCCATGCCCAGAAAGACAGTGAACTTGTGGTAAATGGAAGGGAGGAAAAAAAGGGGTCAGTCCACTCCATTCACTGCGCATGTCTTGAATGATTCTTGCACAAGAGGCGTCTGATGTCTGTGTGTCTGACTATAGTCAGGTGATGTCAATATTTTCAACTGCGTAGCTTTCAGCGGGATTTTTTTTTAAGATAAAAAGGCAATGCTTACAAGGAAATTTATTGCAAGGTTGATGGGGAGGTTTAATCGACACTAATCTGCGATTTTCAAAAAATACTGCTGATGCATGTGTCCCAACCACTGGTACCAAAAAGACTGCAGTAGTAGGCAGTACTAATGTCAAGAAAAGACAAAACCAGTTTAGGAAAAACGTAAAATTGTAAAGAAGCATTTGGTTTCACAGAATATTGCAAGAAGATATTATTCAGGGTTTTTCAAGAAATGGAATTTTCAACTTCCCTGACTTCCACCCTTGTCTAAAATACAATAGTTCTGTTGGTATTATTGTTTTCTGTCATTTTTTGAGTCACTGGATCATTGCACACAGTAGAGCCTGTCTAAAAGCATCATGTGTAAAAAATATCATGTCAAAAAGGATAAAATGTGCCCCATGTCTGCAAATGAGCCTTTCTGAAAGCATTTTCACTGGTCCCAAGAGTATGCTTTTAGACAGGTTCTACAGTGCAATAAATAGAAAACAATAGGGTTTGTCTATGATCATATTGACAACAATAGAAACCAATGGGATAAATAACAATACTACTGTTAAAACAGTATTCTCCTTGCCATATCTGAATTAAAAATCAAACCTAATTAAAACTGGCTAAATATAAATATATTATATAAAACTAATTAAATTAGGAGCTTAGCGAATACGCATGCCATTAAATAGTTACACGAGTAGAAAAAGAAGGGGAGTTCCCATATTTATAAATATATGGGTCATCTCTCGACATGATAGGTCCTATGTGATAATAATTAAATATATGGAACAGCAAATATAGTATTCAGCGTATACATTATGTTCATTTTCCAGACTTATTCCAAGTCTTATCCAATTTCCCTTATAATTCCAGGTTTTCCAGGCCTAGAAAAGTGCTGATATTTTACTTCAACTTAATCTGTCGATGGGTAATATATTTTGGTAACTAGAATGCCTACATGAGACATGCCATGCCACCTTGCGACAATAACAGGTAACGAACTAAAGTATATAACCCTACTGAAAAATAATTACATGTACTATGCAGGTGAGGAAAATAAATGATAAGGTAGTTATTGAAAGCACCCTTGCTACCTACAAGACATACAGGTCCTAAACTGGAATTTGTAGAAAAACATTTATGACAATACCCCCAGCATTTGCCCTTCTATTTATAGTAAGAGTTGGCACTCTGAAGAGTGCCTACTACATGTATGCTTGGCCCCACCTGAGGGTATTTACCATGTTTTTGAAGTTTACCCTGTTCTTGGCCCTAAAGTTCCTAAACCATGTAAGGTGTATCGAAAATTGCTGATAATTTGACAATTTTTGTTTTGAATACATTTACCTACTCTGGTTAACATTACATGTATAGGTTATTTCCCTTAATGCGGCCATAAAGTATCCTCGTGCTATTTATAACAGCAATACGTTTCGAAATTGTATCACTTAAGTACAGGCTGTATATCCCCAAACCAACTACAAAAGGCATGTTTACAAACTTGATATTGACGCCCAAAGACAATACACTCAAGTGGTTCGATTTCTCAAACACCTTCAAGGAGTGCTAAAATAAATAAACAGGTAGTACATGTAGTAGAAAAGCAAAACGCAAATCTATCGATCATATAAACATCATAATAACATATATTCTCAAGATAAATGTCTGGTAAATGCAATAGGAATCAACAACTAGGCCGCCATCTTGGAAAATGTCCTAACCTGAACCTCTGAGAATATGAGGAATGAAGAAATGGGGTTAGGAGAAAAATGACTTGGTCAAATTTTATAGGAGCAAATCCAGAAAACAAAAATAACAACTAGGTTATCCGATTTAGTTAACGGTTAAGGAGTTTTGGCGCCAAAACTAAGATAAGATAGCCTATCAAACACAGTACATGAGGCGTCTTTTCTTTAGGTACCGCACGCTACCACTCGCCTTTTCGTTTCTGCTTGTGACGTCACGGGTAGC
>JAQGCC010002813.1:0-17122 GCA_034698905.1 Xestoiulus laeticollis | reverse complement strand
ATATGGACATATGAACATTGGGTTAACATTGGATTGAATTTAAGTGTAACAACCAAATGTTGGGTAGCTTTAACCCAACATTCGGTTTTACACTTAAATTCAACCCAATGTTGGTATGTCCATATAGTTCTCAATGTTGGGTTTTAGTGTACTTGTTTAGGGCTTATACAGAGGGTAATGAGCCCTAAAGTAAAATTTAAGTACTACATTATTTGATTATTGTTAATAAGCTATCAAATTATAACTTAACTTTTTTAATAGAATTTATTAAACAGGAGCTGAAAGTCTGTCAAGCTGAAAGTTAAATTTAAAATTATATCCTTATATTTCATCTGCTTACAAGTTTTCCTTGATCTTGACAGGGTGACTCCATCGAACAATTATCTGCAATGCTGCACCCATAGTCATAATTTCACGAATATTTTTTTTCCTGAAATTTATGAGTTGCTTTCTAAAAGTGCAACCCTCGAATGCGTTTAAGTCTGTTTGATAGGGATGATGCACATGATTTTACCCACCTACACATTGCTGATCGAATGCATACCTTTTTCGCATTAATTTCTTTTAGCCCCACCCGTCGTCTTTTTTTTTTTTTTTTTTTTTGTGATCCTTCTTAACTTTTGCAGCCCCTCTGCTGGAGTCCGTGCTAGTAACAATAGTGCATTGATTTGCCGAGAACGGTTTGTGCGTGACATGTGGATTAACTATGGGATTGCCTGGCTTAGGATTACATAAAAGAAGCTACATATAGAGAGGTACAAAAGGCAATAGGATGAAAAGAACGAACCAACTGTTGTGGAAGTAATACATGCAAAAGAAAAAAAAAAGATTAAAGAAATAAAAAATGCGAAGGTGAAAATTCTGTAAAAAAATTTCGATTGAAAAGGTCTTTAGAGCGAATCAGATCTCGATTTTAAGCAAGGGTGAATTTCGTCCTGGGCATTTGTGTTGAACCGTCAAACACGTGTC
Organism: Xestoiulus laeticollis; assembly: GCA_034698905.1. Lineage (NCBI taxonomy): Eukaryota > Metazoa > Arthropoda > Diplopoda > Julida > Julidae > Xestoiulus > Xestoiulus laeticollis. The sequence goes on along the minus strand of JAQGCC010002813.1, from coordinate 16,153 downwards.
TTTGCAGGAGAAAAGGACGAAAATCCCGTGAATTAAAGAGGATTTGGATGTGTGGGTGGTTGTTATATAAGGTTAGGCACCTTGAACTATTATTCTTCAGCTTGGGTTATGACCATCCAACCATCGCCATTTATAATAGGATCACCTTTCTAAATCCTTCAGGAATTTAGAGGATTTTTTTCTCATTGAAATTCCCGTCTTAAACTCGCTTTTAGGTAATTCTTTTGTAGATTTTGATGCATTGAAAAATGGCCCAATGTATTGTTTGGACTGTTGAGTGTGATGGACTAGTACATGTACATGTGTAGTTGGACATTTCTTTTTCCAACATTGGATAATTTTGAGGATTTTTCAAACAAAATTCCCATATATTGGACATTGATTGGTGATTCCCAAATGTAATTCGAATCTAAATTTTAAAGTACACGACAACATACTGTACTTGAATTCAAAGCAGTTGGGAAACTGTTTATAAAGAATGTCTGCATACAAATTTGGATAGCTACATGTATGTAGTATCCATTTTTTTGCATATCTGATATTTCAAACTTTTAGGATAATCTGTTTTTTACCTTTATATATACATTAATTATTTATTATTTCATCCATTGACATTATAACTTCAAAAAAAATGTGTTTATCTTTAGTGTACAAAAATCGATAGTACAAAAATCCAGAAATGAATGAAGAATTTTTGAGAAAGCTTTTATCTTTTTTATCCAATTTAGTCAAAACTGGATGTTGTATTATTGCAGGGTATTGTCGTAAGGAGTTTAAAACATTTTTCATGTTTTATGATTTTTAACTTCCAAACCCTTCCTCGATTTAAAAAAAAAAATGAAATTTAGGAATCATCTCACACACCCTTCTTTGCTACTTTGCACTCCGTGAAATTGAGTCCATGAGCACATTCGTGGAGGTCCTTTTTGATACAGTAAAATAAGTGAGGGAGAGGATGTAAAAAATGACCTAATCCTTTGTGCACAACTCCTAAGATGCTTTTACATAAGGGTCGGCTTGTAATAGCTGATGTAAGGTTACTGAACGCGTTTTTGGTACAGTTGATTTAATAAATACTCCAGATTTATTCCTAGTCATATCGCTTCTAATTAAGTGTAATTTGCGCTTAGATGTAGGTCTGAAAAACTTTATTCAATTTTAGTTTTAAGTAGGATATCCTGTGTCTCCGTCTCCCCTCATTGAATCAGTTGTTCCAGATGACAAATTCGTTGTAATTTAACTCTAATGCATTGATCAGACTTTCAACAAATGGAATTTTTGCCACCAATAATCAATAATAACTAAGCTAACCATAATTTATTGTGCAATTTATTGTACTAAAAGATTTCGTTTTGTAAATGTTTGAGTTATAGGCACATTCATAAAGAAAAGGAAATAATTGCCAGTTAATAAGTACTTCGTTCTACCAAAGCGTCAATCCTTTTGATCCACCATTTTAAAGAAGTCTAAAAAATAAACTTGTTATAGATTTCTATATGTATGAACATTTTTTTTTGCACCTATACCTCGCTATACGGCTTTTATTTGGACATGAAATTTTACATAAATTAGTTAAATTTTGGCCAACATATACATGTATACAGGCCAAAAAAATCTGGAAATTTTGTTATGTGATATATCATGTCCTGATGGGAAAATTACGATATTGATGTGCATTGTATAAAAAAATGTCAATTTGGTCTAACACTTTTCAAACCACCTAGCTAATCACATGAAAGATAATAGCCTATGTGAAGCTGATATGTGTATTCTTTGAATAACTAAGTTTTCAGAAAACATTTCTAAAAATACGCACAATATCATTGAAAATTTACAAAGGAGTTTACTTGAAAGATTAAATTGGGCTTATATTAAAGCAGCAAAAGCTATTAAATTATGAAAAAAAGCTGAAAATTTTCAAATTATCAAATCTTGTGCCAACATCACATTGTTCAATGAATGGTGACCACTTTTATACAGCTCCAAAATTTAAAAAAAAATGTGGATGGTCACTTTTGACAGGTTTTACTGTACATGTAGCTTATATATATATGTATGCGTCTGACTTAAAAGGCGCGTCCATATTTAAAAATGCAGTTCTAAATGCTCATACGCCACCAGGGGGTGCTGAGCCGGAATATTGCAATCGCAAAGTTGTGTTTACGAGTACAATTGTACATTTGGCCACATGCTGTCATGATTATACGAAGTCGTTATGAATTGCAAATTCCTTTTCCTACGTGTTTTTTTTAAACCATGTTTAGTAGTCACCGGTGAATACTCCCACCTGACGTAAGATTGGCTGCCTATAGACTACATCTTTTTGTAAGCAGTTCGATCACATATCTTATAGTGCTAATCTAATTTTCTAGATCTACTGTATAAACACAATGGTCTACACCCCATGCATTTTGAACAGTTCCATTTTCTTGCAACAATCGAAATTCAAGGACAAAATGCAAGACTTTCTTTTTTTTTGCTTTTTTATATTCGCCTAGGCGATTATTATGCCAGAGAATTCAAAAAAACTCCGGGGTTTCTACATGGAGTTTCATTTTGTACAAGCTTACAGATGGAGAAAATTGCATGCAGTAAAATGCATGGCTAAAGTGGAAAATATGAATTTTGTTGAAATGAAAAATAAATAAATAATGATTACGACTACATTTCCATCAGGAAAAGACAGATTTTTATGTACCTGCTCAATCTAACGACACTCTGAACGTTTCCATATCTCGTGTAAAGGCAGTCAATTCTGATTTTGGTTCAATAATTCCTATTGGTTCGAATGGCTTCCCAACCGATAACGCTTAAAAATTCCAGATTTTATGGTTTTTTGAGTTCTGCATTGATCAACTGCAATGGGTTTTATGGCAAATATCAGGCCTCATAAATTGTGGACATTTTTTTTTAATACTCCAATTTTGATTCTCATCTATTTCTGCAAAAATGCAGTGCCTACCAGACGCTTAGATGTTCGTATATATCGATCCATGCACACGGTGAGCTATAATCATAAATTGCACGAGGAAATGATATACGGTATAAGATTTGCTCCATTGAAGATAAGAGAATGGGTTATCTTCTTTCGGTTATATTGTGTAAGTCTGAAAGTATTTTAGGTACACTATTCGAAAGAATTATAGTGGCTGCGTTCCCTGTCGCATAGGAACGCAGGAGGCTTATATTTGGATTATGAAAATTATGGTTCTCAGATAAAACGAATGCTCATGCTCATGCAGAATCACAAAGATAATGAAATTCTGGCATTTTCTTGCTGTGCGTGCTTTATGTCTGTCTATATGCTTGTAATTTCGTAAATGTCTGCAATTCGTAAAAAAAGATGCAGAGTAATATATACAGTATGTACGGTTGTATTCCTCGTGAGATGTTATTAATGTCTCGATACACTTTCATTATTGTAATCTTTAGTAACATGAAGTTGCAGATGCTGTTTGGGTGGGTCGTCCATAAATGACGTCAACAGCTGAGGGGGGAGAGGGTGGTAATGAAAATGTTGATGTAGTTGACTATGGGGGGGAAGGGTCAGGGTTCAGTTGACGTCAGCAAGAAATTAGATTTTTACAAATGCTTTAACTCGTTCTCTTCAATAGAATTAAATAAATGACGTTATTAAAACAAGCTATACTGTAAAGCATCACTTTATGTGTACAATATTTACGTGTTTAGACAAATTTATTAAACTTGTTGACGTATATAGGGTATATATAGGGTATTAGAGAATGACATGGAGAGATGTGCATGCATAATGTTAAGTACTATTACATTGTTGTCAGAACTGTGATTCTATACTAATTCTACATTTATTTTTAAATGTTAAGAGTGGAAAATATATTTCTCTGCATGGTGCTGATTATTTTAACACACTTTGTGCAAATTTGCTTAATAATATTGATGAGGAATGACACTTCTTAGATTATAGTTGTATACAATATACAATAACTCATTTTTAAAGTCATCTGGTTTTTCTTAGTGTAAAATCAATTCTAACATGAAAACATTTCATTAATTTTATTTACCAGAACCTGTTAGGGAAAAAGCTATAAATTTCATTTTTATTATCTTCAAGTTTTCATAAAAATGTTCATGTAGAAAACCATTTCTATAACATGGTTTAAAATCGAATATACCTGATATGGGAAATCCAGATATACGAAGTCTAGTTTTATAGAGTAAAATTAATTCTATAGTAACATGAAAACTTAATTATTACATTGATTGTACTTACCAGTATGTAGTATTAGTTAAATATTGCATGAACACGTACACAAATTTTGATTTTTCAATTGACTACCTGATATGGAAGATCCAGACCATCCCCTTACCATATTTGAGTAGGCTTATATAACTTTGAGCATGGCATAAAACAATGATAATTAATTGTTCATTAAATGTACTCGCAGATTAAGTATATATCATGATACCGTATACAATTAACATTGAAGTCAGAATTACATTTTCAGGTATACTTGTAAAATTCTTTTTTTCAATTTATCATGCAAACATTCTATGTTGAAATATACATGTAGTAAGCACATTTGTGCATTGTGTAATGCAACTAACTGGCACCATTTTTGTGCTATAGAATAGCATATATAGGCGGATGGATTATAGCCCCAATGTTAAGGTGCCAAGCAGCTTTTCGTCCATTAAACGCCTATAACAACAATATACATGTACCATGCTAAAAGAAAGTTTAAAAACCCTGTCTTGGATTCAAAAATCCGGCTTATAATACACGAAATCGCCCCTTTTTCTTCAGAAACCTTTCATGAGGGTTTGTGTGTGAGAAATTGGCAAAATTCGCTTTTTCAAATGCAGCAAAGGCTCGCTTAGCTTTTTCATTCTGCTCGCTTCCATGATTTAAGAGTCTTTTACAAATACGAGTCTTTCGTTCAATGCGAATTCCTGCCGTCTTTTTCTATTCACTGGATGCTGACTTAAAAGTGTTACAAAGGAGACCGCGACATCGTTTTCCATTGAAATGCAGCGTGTGGAAAATTAGCCAGTGTTAAAAGTGTAAATCAAGTTACGCTCGCGAGGGGTGGCCATTTGCAAATCTCGGAATGTAATTAAAAAAATCAATTCACTGAAATGAATCCTAAGGAAATGCAACATGGATATGTACCATGTCTATTCACTAAATGAACTTTTTTTCAAAAGTTTTAGCAAGTTCATTACTCCGTATTTTTTCACTAATCCTATTGATAGTATGCTGCATGGACGCCATTTTTGTCATCCAACATGGCCAACCTGACTCCAGTTCATCTGTTTCTTTAGAAGGGTGCTCCATACAAATGGTGAGCGTGTGGTGATATGGCGACTTTGCGGCAAATTGCATATCGTACGATGCTATCCTTTTAATTTGCATGTACTCGCCTCGTGAAACAGCCACACGCTGCAATGTCGCCATAACACCACATACTTACTATTTTGGTGGGTACCTTGCCATAGGTGATCTTATTTTGAACTTGTAGTGTTAAATGTTGATATCTCATATTATATAGATGTCATTTTGTCATCCAATATGACCGACCTGACTCCAATTCGTCTGCTCTTAGACAGTTGCCCATCAAGAAGGTGAGCATGTGGTGTTATGGCGAGTACATGCAAATTAATAGAATATGAACTCGTGCAATGTGCCATATTGGTGGGCACCCTGGCATAAGTAAGCTTATTTTCAACTTGTTGTGTTAAATGTTGTCACTTTTTTTGTTACAAACTTTTTCTACAAACGTTTTCTTTTTCATCTCTAAATTAGCTTTTAATAATTAACGTAATATGGTTCGATAAATAGCATTATTTTAGTTTAGCATATATTGGCGACGTATATACGGACCTTTAACATGGCATTACTATACCTTTAGTCTATCAAGTTAATATTCGACACACTTTCTACCCTAATTTTCAATAAGCTACTTTCCTATCAATCACACGCAAAAAATGATATTGTTGAATGTCATAACTAATTCTAATGGATTTTGGTTGATCATAAGATGTCTGCATACCTATTCTTAAAAGAATTTTCAATACAATAGCTAATAGAACAAGCATTATCGTATCCTAATACACTTTGACGAATATTACCTTTGTTGTTGTTACACCTTGCTGCGTTTCAGGTTGATTTATCAGAATGAGAATATTTTTCATCGTGAAGGAACACTGAGAATTCATGCATTCATTCCTCCCCTTCCCTTAAGCTTTTGACTTTTTATCATTTGGGAATCTACAACATTTTAAAAGAGCTTCCATTCTTTACGCGCGTTGCAAATTTTGATGGTAAATTCGATTTGAAATTTCGATGAACCATCTTTTGTAATAGCCATTTTAATATGTTGTGAATTTTTTTTTTTTATCTTCGTGATTTTATTGTGTTTATTCGCATTTCTTCGACACAATATCACGCCTTCCATTGGTTAGAGGATTGCCACGCCATGACCTTTAGTTAAAATGCAGGTAAACACCTGCAGATGGATACATTAGCTTTGAACCACATAGAAATGTGCGAAAACGTGCAAGGGCTTAACATAGGTTCATTGTGGCAAGGAATATGGTCATCAAGGGGGGGGAAAAACTGACCAAACGTTGCTTTTATTTCGATCGCACACCTAATTCTTGAGGCTATTCATACGTTGACTTAAAACCCTGTAGGGTAACGCACGCACGTGCAACAAACGTTTTTCGGGCCTTTGAACAGGTGTGGTCATTGAGGTTTTAACTTTTAAAAACCTGTCCTGAGTCACAGCACCTGCATTGGGATGGCCATTTAGAAAATGCGTCGAGAAAGCCACATTTTCTCCCATTTTTATAAAAGCAAATGTGTATGCCTGGTATAGAGGTGCATGCACATATATGCATTCATCAGGTTTCTAAAATGTGGCAAACCATGAAAACACGATATGCAAGTCATCTCGCACAATACTGCAGTCTAAATAAATTCATTCAATGATTGTTATTGCGTCTTCTTCGACGTTGGGGAATTAATTGGTTATGTAGGCCCTTCGTGACAAAGCTCGTATATGCGGATAATTGCACAATAAGCATTATTTGTCGATAATATCAACGCATTGTGATGTTCAGTTCAACCATGAAATAAGCTCCATTCAAGATGAAAGATGTGAACCGAATGCAAATGTGTTCACAAGTTATGTATGGATGTAGAAACGTTTGCACAAGAGTCGATAGTTATGCATTTTTGACAATTATTGTTTAGTCATGTGATTAGGCATCATCTATGAATGTGTATAGTGCATTAGTTTTCTTATAATGGTTCACAAATAGAATGCATCCTGAATGTATTTTCTATTCAGAAGATATCTATAGCAATATGACTGTAAAATTATTTACAGTCAGATTGAAGTTTCAAATTTTAGACAAGTTATTACACTTAGAATGTGCAAATATGGCATTAATCATTATTTGAAAATCGTTAAAAATACGTGGTTTTGAGCAGTTTTTGTAATTGTCAACAAGCTAGGGACCATATGAAATACATTTGTAAATAGTCTATCAATTTTTTTAAATAAAAGGAATTGTGAGCTGCAGTCTAATTTTTACACAATATATATAACTAATGAAAATTTGCATATAAAAATACTGGTTATGGTGTAGCTATTGGGATACACACGAAAAAGTGTTATTGTCACGTGTTTCTTCATTTCATTAAAATAAAGGTAGAAAATCTATTATTTTGAAAGACAATAATTGAATAAGGTGTGCTGCCCTTACATGTTCGGGTGTTCTAATAGGTGGCCACTTAAAGTGGGCAGCAAACTTCCATATTATCGAATCACTTGGAACTGGAACACGTTAGTAATCATAATGTATAAAATATTAAATTTATGGAATTTATCATCACTGATACAGGCAAATTGTCAGTTCAAAAATTAAGCAAATATTTTTTCTGTTACTGATAATCTACATTACATGTATATGCATTAATAAGGCATTCTTTTGACATAGACTGGTTCAATACAGGCAAATTGTCAGTTCAAATTGTCAGTTTTCTGTTACTGATATTCTACGTTACATGTATATGCATGAATAAGGCATTCTTTTGACATAGACTGGTTCAATAGTTATATTTCAGTTGATCCAGTCATGATACTATATAAATATATATATATATATATTTTTCATAAAGGATATATATATATATATTTATATAGAGATTAACAAAGTATATAATAATTAAAAATATTTTATTTCACCATGGGATTTCTTATATCTTTTCCCTAAATTATTTGATATTAACCTTGAAGTTGCTTTCTGATATATAGTATCAGATTGGTTCCTCTTATACAAATCCTGCAAACTTATTGGATTTATAAACAGCACTCAATTTTCAAATGTATGGAATACATTTACAGATGCATGTACATAACTGCTTTCTTCATTTACAATGGTTGCTGTGGCAGTATTCGTATAGTATAACCATTTATACAAATTACCAGTCGGTGTAAAAAGCCGATATACGTTATCAATGTATACATTTGTATTTCGAAATTGGTTTAGATTAAACAATTGGATGGGCGGTGATTAATTTTGATATCTACTATTTCCTAGAAATACATTCCATAAATAATAAGCTATGGTGTAACATTATATTTTTCATAAAGGATCTATAGTGCATTAATCTAATAGGACACATTCACATTTAAATGCAACACTATATAGGCATAATTATTAATTCTTCTTTTATTTCAATCCTGTAAGTAGGGGGGCATAATCATTGCTGATGTGGAATTGGATTCTCAACACAAATTGTGTACCTTCTACAGTGTACTAGCAAGAATTAAGTAAAGTTATTATGCATTTAATGTGTTTGACGCAATTTAAAGTTCTCTCGAATTTTACAATTTTGCAGATTTTTTTTTTGCATGAACATTAGCGCATTCTAGTATTTCTTAACCAGATGTTGTGCTATATGTGGTGCAGATGTTTACAGCTGGAATGGATTGCGTGGGCCCTCACCCTCAAATATGGGAATTGGCTATCATTTGATGGGTGGTATTTCTATATCGATATAGGCGCAGGGCTGTCTGCCTTCTCGAAAGTCAAGGAATTGAGGGAGGAGGGAAAACACGATTTCCATGATTGTTTTCTCAGGTGTTACAAGTTCACTTTCAAATGAGTCACAAATGTTCAGAGGCAAAGAGCGAGGAGGAAGTTCTTTCGGTTTCAAATGCTACAGTTACTATGGGAGTTGTGCACTTATGGGGGTGAAATGCGTTAAATTATAGGTTGCACATTGAATAAACTACTTCACCCCAAATATAAACATATGAAGTTAACAATCTTCTAATTGTTTAAATTTACGAGGAGATTTGTTCACCAGCAACTTTATCCCTGATGAATAAATACACATGCAGGACCACACATATATACACATATTGGATATACAAATGAACTCTTATTAAACTACATGTGTGTATTAACCTAAACAAATGTATTAACCTCAGGCACTGTGCCTCAGGTGTGTGAAAGTGAGATGTCAATATTTACACAAGGAATTGCTAGTAATATTTTCACATGCTTATAAGAGTGATTTTTAAGATTGTATTAAGTATTATACAAGAGCTCTATTTCCTAATTTTTAGATTATCAGCAAATTCCAAATTTATTTTAACAAAAATCAAACTACTTTTACATAATACAGAATTCAGTTTTAAATTTAAATTAGTGATACATGTCATCATAGTTTCATTATGGTTTTTTGTCTTTGACAGCTCTCTTAAATGTGTTGTAGACCTCCAAAACAATATATATTTTTACATTAGAAATTGAAATTGCGCATTTTTTTAAAAAATATTTTATAATTCAATTAAAATTGTTACAATAATAAACCCAATAAATTACATGTTTGGGTAAATTATATTTTACAAAAAATATTATTACCAACTATGGGCAAGAATTTACACTTTATAAGCCCTTACCATTGATGAAATTCTTCCTTTCTATGTGACTTAAATATTTGAATTTTTGATTTCAATACATGTACATGTGTATTTTGATTTTTCTTGTAATTTTAGGTATATATTGTCGAATGCATGCATGTTTAATTTTACTTCCCTTACAGTTATACTGTATTAACCTAGGCTACATGATGATGATGCCTTTCCCCATGACGAATAGACAACATTATGATAGGTTATGAATTAAAATCATTGATTTTTTATTTATATAAAAAATCAATAAACAAGATGGCCGCCGGGTGATTTAAATTGTCAGTCCTTATTAACAAACAAGGCTCGTGAAATAACAATTATCTCAAAATTAATCGAATTTCCCATACCTCGATCTTCTGAAATACTTTCATTGTTATTTGTTTCATATACACTTTGTATATTTCAACAACTTAATTCATTCAAGCCATTTATTTTTATCATGAAGTTTCAACCGATTTCATTTTTTGTTGATATTGATAATTTAACTGTATCTCAATTGCAGTTTTATGCTTCATTTGAAATAAATTAAGCATTCTTTGATGATTGGCAATTTCAGTAATTTCATGATTATTTCTAATTAAGATACATATGCCACCCATTCATGTAACACATGATAATGTTAAAATATTTTGGATTAATTAGACCTCAGTTGATCTTCGGAGTAAAAATAAGCTGGTCCTCAAAGTGGGGTAAAATATTCAAATTTTCATTTCCAAGCGTGGCTAAATGTACATGTAGTCAAAAAATAATTTACAATATTAGTACAAGCGTAGTATTGTTTTTGTTTTTGAATCACCCTTATCTGCCGCGCATTTTTTGACACCCTTTCATTAAACGCTGGTCGCTGATTGGGCAGCTCTTCAGGTCCACGTGACCTATTTTGTCCAATCGTAGCTGAGCGTGTCTCTAAAGTCTTCCTCGCTATAAACGTGCGCATGCAGCCATTTCGAAGTGAAGGTAGACGAGAGCGAGTTCCGTACTCTTGTATCGTGCTCGTCATTGTGATTTTTTGGACATTTTATTTCCTATTTTCGCTCGAATAATGTTGGTGTTAACGCGTCTGTGTGGACTTAATATGAAGCGCGTTCTTCTGACGGGATCATGATGCGTCGAAGATGCGGAATAGATACGGCTAAAACTGTATTTTCCTCGGGTGGAAGTTGAGAGGTTCGCCAACTTAAGATGGCGGTTCAGCTGCTGTTCGCTCGCAATTTCTTCTGCTTTATGTTGGTTTTATGCGTGATCAATTTTAAGCATCGAACTCTAGCCGAAAATGTTTTATGTCCGTCGAGTTGTTCGTGTCTCGGCAATTACGTGGACTGTAGTAAACGTGGATTAATCGATGTTCCTAGGGATATGCCCCATTGGGTTCAAATACTGTAAGTTCATTTTCTGTACTCCTAGATAGCGCAACTAGTACTCTCATGACCTTGTGTGTTCAAGTGATGAAAGAATTGCGCACGCATCATCTGCATTTCTTGCAATAATTATTCAATTTATAAAGCTTTTAACAGAAAGGAAGATTTCGTGTTCATGCTCTTTAATGTGTGAGACTGAAGAAAAAACCAACCCTGCGTCTTGTTTCTAGGGGCAACCTCATCATGTTACCAAAGAACAAACCTTTAATTCTTGCTATGACCTACCTTTATTTTTATTACTATTATCAAATAGTCATTCGTATATACATCTTTCCATTCACAATTTTGAAATTTTGCTTTACAATGAAGCTTTCTTCAGCTCTTATTAGGCTGGGGCCTAACTAGGATGCGCGCATGCGCGTGGAATTATGTAATTGTTTTCTAGTGCATACATTGTTTAGTTTTCCAGGTTTCCTAGCACGAATGCATATTTTTGAGCACGTGAGTCCTAACTAGTTCGAAGTGGATTGCCGAATATGCAATCCTGCAATTTTCCAATACAGGATCCTAAGCAAATTATGTAATCTGTGCAAGTCGCTGCAACGCATTCATTTCCTATTTGTTTGTTGCCTAATCTTTGGTTGGAGCTCGAGTACATGTATTCCTTTTGTTAGTGCTGACTAAGATGATTGTACATTATAAAAAATCATTATCGATAAATAGCTTGCCTGCAAAGATGTAGTTTTTGAAATTACCTTGACAGGCTCAATGCAGATTTCCCATTAGGGCTTTCTGAAGCATGTACGATATGTGGCTATACATGTACAATGTATATGCTTCAGAAACTGCCTAACTATGTATGCCAAACGAAATACGTAGTTGTTGATGCTTGAGAAAACCCTTTGTCACATCTGCATTGAAGCCTGTCAAGGCATTTTTAAAAATATTACATATGGCTATAGGCTACTTGTGGTTTATGATTTTTAGATAATATCGACATGGTAGCTAGCCAATAATACGTAGGTTTTAGTTTAATCAAAATTTTTTGCTGTTTTTGCTTGAGGCTCACATTCTTCAATGGAATCTTATTCTTAGTACATGTAATATTTCTTTAGCAATACAGTGTGTGTCACCCTACGTCAGACTTATTGATTAAATTTTAAGTTATCATCTGATCTATGGTGTGTTGAAAATGCATATATCACGTTGCCAGAACTACACAGAGGAAGTTTGTCTTGAAGATTATTCGTAGGCCCTATATAGAGTAAATTCAATCGATGTTGTTGATGCAAGATTCTACATTTTTTAAAATGTTTTGGTACGTACCACCACCAGGAACGACAGATGCTGATCAAATCTGTAATTACTTGTATAATTTAGCAAGTACATGTACAGCTAATGTGGAGTATCGCACTATGGTTAAATGCCGGTCACACTAGGGTACATGGTACTTATGACTTCACAGCATTTAATTTTCATTACCTTTCAGTGCAATAGGCCTATATCTGATATGAAAGGCGATCTGCCTACACCCTAAAAGTTCAAAATTCGAAATGATGATCATGCAGGTGCGTGCACTATACCTTCACCATTGTAAATCAGTAAACCCCTACGGGACATGAAATCTAGGGGATTATAGATGGAGTGAGCTTGTGGGATGGTTGGGGAAATATTTTGGGGTATTAGCACCTCGGTCGCCGTTACCTGCACGGAATGACGGGATTTATGGATCTTGTCTATTTGCATATCGTGTTTGGCACGGAGGAAACTCCAAAGTTAGAAACCTGAAGAAAATTTGTCGAGTTTTTGAAGTAGGCGGCTGTGATATATCAGGGTGCCTAAAATATGAGGGTCGAGTTGGCAACTCGCTCGATACAATAAGACACAATGAAGTTGGAAAGCTGCAAACGTGGTGGGGACATTCCAGTAAAATGGTTGAAAGACTTGGTAGGGGAAAAGAAGCTGCTTGGACGTTCGAGTTGACCAGACGAACAAAAGTTTTTTGGGAAAAAAGGAAAACGTGAAAGAAACCTTTTTGAAAAGGTTACCTTGAGAACTTAACAATGGAGATGACTTTAAAACTGCTTCACCGTCCCAGAATGGTGTTGCTGGATGGGTCCCTAGATATGCTGATGGGTTCAAACTATGGTCGAAGAAATGGTTCGGAATGCTAACATGAATGCGAGCAGTGGTAATTTAAAAAAGGACGAAAAACAGGGAGAAAACCTGTATTGCTTTTGACAGAGCTGAATTCTGATCTGTTTGGAAGCCATGCCTTGAGCACGTCTGACAAATAAGGGTAAGAACAGCGTAGAGCATGGGAAAATAAGCATAGGAATGAATTCTAGAAATCAGCGTTTCGATTGGATTTCCGATTTTCCCAATCACTGACGAAACGTCACATGTAGAAAACGTTATATATTATATAAATAACGAGGTTAAACTGTCTTGCGTTCAACGTAAACGCAGGACAAGTTAAATGACAGCACTGTCATTTTCAATGTATTTTTCCCACGTTTACGTTCACGAGAACGCAAAGCAGACGAGGTTGCGTACACGTGAACGTAAACAAACTATTTTTCAGCCATACCTATGTGCAATTCGAAAATGTCGTTTACGTTCGCGTTGAACGCAAGACAAAAGAATAACATCCCTGAAGCTAATTTGAAACTATGTATAAATGGTTGATAACGTGTTTAAAACAGGCAATAAAGGCCCTGCATGTTAGTTTAACATTTCTATGCAAGATGTGCTAACTTTTATAATAACTATTACAATAATCACATCAAAATCGTTGATGATAAGAACTTCCTCGAAGTTCACTGTACGGATTGCAAAGTTAAATACATATGCTGACAAACTATGGATAAATAAGATACGCGGATAATGCATTTTAACTACACTGTATCAGTGTGCCAGTATGTTCGGTGCACGTTTCCCTTTCGCCTGTGTTAATGGCGGTGTTCCAAATAAATAATGCCAAATACTTGTAGCGGGGGCAAATGACGTTTCAATGACGCCTGTAGGCTGATGTTCGGTATTTGGTAGTGACACAGCTGTTCTACAGGCTTCGACGTACAAAATACTTTTTTATTTTGTAGAGAATAGCCGCCGCCTCCTCCATATGTGCAAACTATGGCCAGCTTCATGTTTAAGTTGCAGTGATGAATGCCTCTTGATCACATTCTGAACAAAAGTTGTGAAACGTCGATTCTTCCAACTCCATTCCAAATTTAATTTCACGAAAGCCACACTTTAGCAGTCTGCCAGTGTTTTTGATAGGATTTATAACCGATTTCCTCGGACTTGTCCTATTTAAGTGGCTTATGTTAAGCTAAACTGGCCCATTTGGCTGGAATAATATTACCAATTGGCTTTATAGTCGGCACTCGTACTATAGCTGAGTCTAGCTCCTATGTATACTAAGTAAATTTATTACAGCTGTTTACCCATAATGTTGCAACGCCGTCCTGGATACTAAACGTTGTTACCACAAGTATATCTCACCTCTATAAACAAACTGGCTCGCAGATCTCGTGTACTTTATGCGACATTTTGTGTAGTAAATGGTGTTCAGGTGTTTGAGTATTGTCAAACATTTTATCAAACGTTTTCGGTAGGATCTGATCTAGGTTCTATCGTGGCCTGTTTTAATTTTGTCGCTCATAAAGCAGTCATGTCTCGCACCTTTATTAGCTACTGGCGGAAGTGTGTGACCATCCTGGTGTCGTAAAATTAAGCCTCCGTTTGTGTAAACCCAGCTTTTTTTTTAACACACCGCGCAACTCGTAAATTTTGGCCATCTACCTATTGAAACGTTCGAGTTTGCATTGTTACAAGTGCCTTCTTATTATTGCCTCCTTCCGATTTGCAGGTGACAGTGTAGCGGTTTCTAATTGAAAATCACGGGTCGACAACATGAGCTATAAATTCGCGCATATGAAATACCTGGCTCTGCATGCACATAGGCCTGGCTGTATAATAGTTTGTTTACGTTCACGTGTACGCAAACTTCGTCTGCTTTGCGTTCACGTGAACGTAAACGTGGGGAAAATACATTGAAAATGACAGTGCTGTCAGATAACTTGTCCTGCGTTGAACGCGAACGTAAACGACAGTTTCGAATTGCACATAGGCCTGGCTGTCAAATAGTTTACGTTCACCTGTACGCAAACCTCGTCTTCTTTGCGTTCACGTGAACGTAAATTTAGGAAAAAATACATTGAAAATGACAGTGCTGTCAGATAACTTGCCTACGTTTACGTTGAAAATACATTGAAAATGACAGTGCTGTCAGATAACTTGTCCTGCGTTGAACGCGAACGTAAACGACAGTTTAGAATTGCACATAGGCCTGGCTGTCAAATAGTTTACGTTCACCTGTACATGTACGCAAACCTCGTCTTCTTTGCGTTCACGTGAACGTAAATTTAGGAAAAAATACATTGAAAATGACAGTGCTGTCAGATAACTTGCCTACGTTTACGTTGAATGCAAGATAGCTTAATCTCGCTGTTGAAACCAGCGTTACATACACATTTAAAATGAATTTGCAAAGCTCGAAATTTTCACTTGTGTAAAAAATCTCCTCCATAATAGCATAAAATTTGCCGGTCTTGATTTGTGACCCATGTATACAAATGAACCTGTCTGAAAGCACATCTTTCATTGATCCCATATGGAAATTGCCTTAATCAACTTTAGATGTAAAATTAGGGCTACATGTGTACATATTTTGCGATATGTGATGATTAATGGCCGGTTTTACCAACGCTGGTAAAATCTGTGGTCAAGTAACCTGTAGTCAAACTTTGACCACAGTTTGAC
>JAQGCC010002812.1:0-17127 GCA_034698905.1 Xestoiulus laeticollis | reverse complement strand
GAAGCCATTTTTAAATGTGTTGTGCAGGTGTACATGTAGGGGCTCCGTATCCCTTTTCTAAATGTCAGCATGCATTCACTTACGGCGCATAACCCTTGACATTTACATGGGCCTAGCGTGATGCAGTTTTGGATTTACCACTCCCAATGTGTCACATTTCAACAATTATTGCATTGGCGAATGCTCTTCAAGTACGCTATTCAAATGTAAATTCGTCATTTTGTCCCAGGAAACAAGTACGCTAGTCGCATTTCGCTGGGAATCCGCTATATAAGGTGAGTTTGTTCTATAAAATCGATCCGTGCTGAGCATAGGGGTACGCATCTTCCATTGAGTATGCTATATGGAGGGCCGTTATATACAGGTTTCACTGTACACCCACGGGCGCGAGAGCCGGAGCCGGGCCCCTGGTAAATTCTTGTTACCGTTTTTAATGTTAGCCATTGTAACGTTTCTACTTCAAGGGCCCCATTTCAATTGGAAATAATATGTAAAAAAGGCCTTTTTCGTGCAAAACCTTTTAACGTAACCAGCACGTACGTAGCATAAAGTTAACTTTTTATCCACCCCACATGCCCACTACAGAAATTCCCGCAAAGAGGAGCCATTGGATTGTGTCTTGCATGGTCGAAAGACGTCATAGTTGACGTCATCGCACCACGCAAGCCGATTGCTCCATAGCATGGCAACGTTCTAGGCTGCCATTATAAATGCATCACCCATCTTGCCACCCCTCTCGAAAAGACAAAACCGAAGGAGTGCACGGCGGAGTCGTCATTCTCTCTCAGAACTCAGTGCAGACCTCATCAATACAGCTCACCTCTGCCCTGGAGGCCATAGCAATCAGAGTTGGGACTCCCTCGAACCATCACTGTCTGCTCGGCCTACATCCCCGACTCCACTGCACTGCAAGAGGCAGATCTTCGTGATCTGGTAAATCAACTGCCCCGGCCTTTCCTACTGCTAGGCGATTTCAATGCAGACAACCCTATGTGGGGCATTTTAACACTAGACCCACGAGGAACTGCTATGGAAGCCTTAGAGTCCAACGAAGGCCTCGCCATACTAAACTCTGGATCCTCGACATACAAGTGCCCAGATGTCGAGTCTTGATATAACCTCCCTTACACGCCTCTCCCTGTACTTTTATTTCAAGAAAAGTACGGTAATCCATGTCTGTAATAACGCCTAACCTAGGACGTGCATCGCTTATCCTGTGACACTGATCACGTAACGACTACTGTGTGAGCGCCCTATAGCCTATAGCTGCTCTGGCGCTTTAAATCAATCTACAATCAATCAATATAAATGCATTCTTTTACATTTAAATGTGCTAAATTTTGGCTTTAATTGTTCACAGTACCGTACTAAAATTATATACATGTAGGTGCAACCCATAGCTCAGACTGAGCTGCAAACTAAATTTCAGCTCTCTGGGATGCATGAAAGGTGGTTAAAAAGGACATCAAAGATATCCATGCAAACAAACAATCAACGAGCTCCGTTCAGGTGAAGTTAAATAAAAGATTTTAATACTAATAAAAATAAAAGAAAACTCAAAATTACCAGAAATCCGTTAAAATACATTGCTGCCCCGGGAAATTTCCCCCGGCCTCCCCACTCGTCAGGCCTAAGTACACCCTGGACTAAAATAGTTTTGAAATTCCATAGAGAACAATAAAGAAATTCGATTGGTTTCTATGATTCTACATGTATTTACTTATTATTGATTTGTATTGACTGGATCATAGGCGCCAACCCTGGGGGCCGAGGCTTCATATTCATAATTTTCCCATTTATAGGGAATTTTTAAAAAATTAAAAACCCTATAAAAATCAAATTCTCTATAAATGTGAAAATTATGAAATTTTGATCATGCTGTAGCAACAAAAATACTGCATTTTTATCAATTTTTATTTTTGTATTATAGCAAGTAGTTTTTTTAAAAATTTGTTTTAAAATTTCCCCATAGCAAAACATGCAGTTCAATTCTCTCTTAAAACAATTTTAATTTGTGTATTGCTTGATTTTTGGACATTTTTGGGGTGAAATTTTTGGACAAGGATTTTAATATGTTGGTTCGGCCCCCCCCCCAATGTTTACCTCAAGTTGGCGCCTATGGACTGGATCATTGGACAATAAATTAAAACAGTTCAAACCAATTGAAAATGCTAGAACTTTTCTATGATCCTATTGCAACAATAGAAACCAATGGGCCAAATAACAATAAAAAAAACAGAATTTAATTTTGGCTTTTTTAAACAAGAGCAGTGCATGCATGGTGAACGATTCAATGCAGCTAGGTATTACATGAAATGAGTTAGTTTTATTTTTAAATATTTTTTTAAAAAACAGATTGAAAATTAAAATTTATGTGTTACCGATATTAGTCGAGACTGGGGTTTATCTTCAGCTACTGGTGCAACACTTCGAAATTTGTAGACGAATCAGCGGCGCGCGAGAAAATACTTTTGATTACTTCAGCAATTTTGAATAGTTTAAATGCTTTATCGTAATCCCCACGTGAGCCATGACGCGTTACATAATGCCAAGTGGCGCCACCTCTTGGCCGATATCATCACCCCGCCTAGACTACTCTCCAGACCCCACGCTTCTCCTTCATTCTTCTCTTGCAGTGGTAGCGCGTGTAACATGGCGAATTGTGTGCTCAACGGTTCCATTCCGATTAAAAACGGATTTAGCAAGGAAAACCAAGGTGTGACTGTCGTCCTAGGTGCACAATGGGGTGACGAAGGAAAAGGAAAAGTGGTGGATATGCTGGCGACTACGGCGGATGCCGTTTGCAGATGTCAGGTATGTAGGGAAACTGATCTCTCTTTAGAACAATACAAGCCGGCATTTTTCACGAATGTACAAAGTGTATACTGATCAGCTTGCATTCGTTTTCGTCCTGTTTTTCCCTGACAATTATCACTCGTTATCGAGCATGTGTTGCGAGCGAGATGTTGTCTCTATATTTGCGAACACTAGATCGATGCTCGGCTATATGTTAAAAAGCCCACCCTAAAAGGGCATGTGCTTGAAATTTTCATAACTCTCCATCTGTTTCGAATTTGTGCCTAATTGGTCTACTGTTTATGATATCCCGCATACGTCGTTTTGTATTTTTACAACAACATACGTAATCTCGTAGCTTATCACTACCGTATTGCGGTCATTGATCGATATTGATATTTTTTTTAAATAGTTTCTATGCATTCATTAGCTTGGCCGAATGTCTTTTTTTAGATGACAGTTGTTATGGTTTGTCATACAATGGCGAAACTGCCAAAGAGGGGTTTCTAAAGAGCAGATTCTGCAGAATAGTATACGAAATTGCATGAATCAAACCTTGAAAACTGACGGAAAACTTACTGGCAATGATGCAAATATATGGAGTGTCCAAATCCTGACACAAGAAGCTTTCTGCGAATGCCCCATCTCGTAAAAAGTATTTCATTAATTGTTTATTTGTATGCAGAGAGCAAAATAATATCCCGAAATAGTCAGATTGTGATTCCAAAAGATTTAACATTTTCTTAGTTTTGGATTAGGCCACGATTTTTATTTTTAAAGATTATATATTAGATTTGAAACAGCATTTTTGTTTTGGTTTTTGGAGAATGAGATTTAATTTTGTCATCCCATGAGGGTTCAACTTTGTGATGTCTCAAAAAGTTGGATACCCCTGCTGTAAATTAATTATAACATTACAAAAGAGGCTGCTTAGCAAGTTGTGAACGAAAGTAAAACAAATTAACTATGATTTTTATCTATTATGTGCATTTAAGTAAAAGTTTTGCCTTATAAGTAGGCCCTATGTTTTGAAAAAAAACGCGTTTTTTCCTGTTGAAGTTATCAGAGATTAGTTTTAAAGTGAATTCCCACCTAGGCCAGACCCCATTCATGCACCTACTATGTTTAGCTCAGTGACCCAATTGTGGATTGGATTCTATGGATTTGTTTGCTTTATTTTACCATTAGAGGATTATCATGCAGGTAGCTCAAAAAAATTGGTAACGACTTATTGAAGGCACCAACACCACTTTTTTTATCCCTACTTACGACCGTTGACTTGAATTGCCTCGGGTGTCGTTAAATTATATCTAAAACGCTGTAGGAGGGTCTCATTTTAATCTCGCATCAGCTTAAAGTGAAGAAAATAGTTTTCAAAACAAGAAAGCCAGACTTACTAAAGTTTGAAAATATGCAGTACAACAGAACGACCCTTTGTTTGAAACAGGTGGCAACAATTCATTTTGTCCAGTGTTTGATATTGTAATATACCACTCCATCATTCACCAAAAAAAACACTTGTATCCTCGTTATTAAAATGCATTAACACCTGTATTTTTCTACATGTAGGTGCTCTAATCATAAATTTATTTATCTGTAAATTGTCTCACTTGAAAACAAATTGTACTGGGAAAAAATTTAAAGCTGCTATCCAATTATTTCCGGGAAGGAAATAAAAGAATTTCCTTTAATAATTCCCAGATTTTTTTTAATAGTCAGGCATCCATGATGCTGCTTGACACATTTACAAACCAGATAAAACCAAGTTTTAAATATAATAGCTGTATCTAAAACCTTGAAGGAGTTGGGGGTTTAAAAAAAAAGTACAGAATGAAATGTCCACAGCTGTGTTTTAAGGTGGGCTTTCGTCACCTTGAATGATATCGCAGCACAGCAACACCAGAATAAAAAGCCAGAAAAAGCACGTTGCACAAGAACTGGTATCAACGAGTATTCTTGTATTGCAACGTCTTCAAGACTGGTTTTCACCAGCTGCAAACTTCTCAGAAACCCACAGAGGACCCTAGTGAAATGCAATTGTTGTTTCAAAATCAATATTGAGTTTTATAAAAGGAGATAAGCCTATCGATGTCGACCTAGTAACATCGATACCTGGCCTATATAAATTGCCCGACCTTTGACATTGGGCAGCTGCGTTGAAGCTCAAGCTCCTTAAAACGTACCTCTCGATTTTCTCCTGTTCACAACCTTGGCTATTTGAGAGCTACTTAAAATTTTTGAAAGAAAATCTGAGGAGGGGTGGAAGAATAACAATTGCTAAACCCCATAATTATATGTCAAGTAACCTTGGTATAATGCTTAGTTGCAAAGTTAAAACCAAACTTTAGCTATGATAACAATTTATCTTTTGCATC
The DNA here is from genome assembly GCA_034698905.1 of Xestoiulus laeticollis. NCBI lineage: Eukaryota > Metazoa > Arthropoda > Diplopoda > Julida > Julidae > Xestoiulus > Xestoiulus laeticollis. The sequence goes on along the minus strand of JAQGCC010002812.1, from coordinate 11,956 downwards.
TTTACGTCTACCACTTGTATTAATTATACATTGTTCGAGAGTAATGCATCTGCAATTTGATACATAAAACGAGCACTGCCATTCATAGTTTAATATAATATGATAACACGAGTCATTAAAAGTGACTTTGACCCATGATTCATGTCAGAAATTCCTAAAGGCATGCCTCAAATTGCAAGATGCACTCAAGCTGTTGCAAGATTGCTTAAAAAACCTCTATAGGGGGCCTATACCTTTAGCAAGGTAGGGGCCTATGACTGCTTCTAGAGTAATAATGTATGGCAGGCTGGAAATGTCAAATTAAGGACTTTTGCGATACTGTACCGGTATAAATTATTGTACCAATGTCGTGTTTCGGGCAAAATTTAGGCAACCATGTAGACCAGGCCATGACTAAAAAAAATGTCTTTAATATTTATGTAGTAAATGAAGTATGTTAGAAATATCTTCTCAACGATCAATTATTTTTTGTCGGCAAAAGGAGGCCTTGGCTTTGGCATAAAAATGACAAGAGATTTGATGCCAAGCATTTTAATGCTGTTGGCATTGACCAGTTGTAGCCCATAGGGAAACGTCTGGCCAAAATTGTCGCCAATATGACAGACATTTTACAATTATTTCTTTCTCAATTACCATAAGAATGCTTTTTTTTACAGGGTGGAAATAATGCTGGCCATACTGTTGTAGTGGGTAAAAATGAATATGACTTTCATCTCCTTCCCAGTGGAATTATAAATCCAACGTGCAAATCTATCATCGGTACGTTGATAGATTTCTCATACTTTCACTACAATTTTTATTTCCAAGAACGTAAATGAGCATTACCTTTGTAACAAGCACTTCAATGAGTTTATGTACTCTGAAGCTAATCAGAAACTACTTTTTCGGGGTTTGCGCCACTTGCTGCATTATGGAAGAGAGCAAACACGTTAAGCAAACTGATAATATTAATCTGGAAAGGTGTTGACTAGGCAAGGGTTTGCACTCATAAATCATAAGTTAAATTCTCAGCAAAAAACATGGTTCGAAAATATCGTGATATTTTCATTAGCATCAAATGTCAGGAATGTCAGATGATCAGGAATCTGATATTTTCACAAATAGCCAAAATTTCCAGAAAATTGAAAAATATATCAGTATATTAATGTACAAAGTACATGTACCACTAACATGTTATATTCAAAATTTCAGGTTAATTATTCACAGCAGACTTTTCCCTAACAAATTAAATAGTGGAACTTAAACTTAACTTGTGTACTAAACGTGGGTAATGAAGGGGGGACGGAATTCCCAATGTTTTTTTTTCCTTTCAGTTTTAGTTTCAGTTTACTAAATGATGGGTTGATTAATAGTTCTTTACTAAGGAAAAATTAAGTGTTACTTTATTTCCAACATTTTTTTAAAAAATTTAATAGCACTTTTTTTACGTTTTATGGTTTTAAATTTTACAAAATAAAAATGAACAAAGATTTCAAGGGAAATAAGATATTTTTGCATATCATTTGCACTACATGTATAGGTATATAAATAATATGATATTTATCACGAACCCTGGCAAGAAAAATGATTTTATACTGATTATACCACATATACACCAATAACATGGCTTGAAAGTTTATGCTCATTTTAATTGCATTGCCCATATAAGTTACTTAATTCAAATTTACTTTGAATTACTTATTCTCTCATAAATACCCACTCCAGGTAATGGAGTTGTCATTCACCTTCCTGGCCTCTTTGAAGAGATTGCCAAAAATGAAGCTAAAGGATTGACCGGCTGGAAGGACAGGCTTTTAATCTCCAACAGGGCTCATATTGGTGAGTAATTAATTTAAATATCCTACTTTTATGCTGGTTCAGATAATAAATGAGATTGCCTCTTCCTTTGCTAGTTTTCGACTTTCACCAAAAAGTGGATGGATTGCAAGAGCAAGAAAAAGGGAAAAAAAGGTAAAACAACCTGTTTGTAGAATCCATTGCTGTAGCTTATGGAATAAAAAATGATTAGATCTTAAAACTTAAGAAGTATTTTTTTCTAGCCTAGGGACCACGAAGAGAGGAATCGGGCCAACATATTCGTCAAAGGTGAGTAAATATTTATGATTTGATAAATAAAAAGCGAGTGATGGATGAGCTTAAGGGAGGGTGTATAAATGCCTCTGTAAAGGTGTTTAGTTAGAGGGCTTTAATTGGGGTACGGTGGTGGCGGGGGAAACACTGAGGTAGGCCATATCCAATTTCAGGCTACGCGAAATGGACTTCGTATCGCTGACCTGCTCGGAGATTACCAGGTGTTTGAGGAACGGTGAGAAAAAACTTATTCATATTTATTTAATGTCTTGTGTGTATACAACTTAATTAACTATGTTCTACGTCATGCAGAATCCTAAGCCATCCCAAACCAATTTCATTTTCCACAAACTGTGCAGGTAAAGGCTACCTTATTAAAAACAAAGTGATTTACTTATCCAGACGCAATGAACCTTTCATGCCAAATTTGGATTAAGTAACTAACTGAACATGGATAAAATATGGCATGATTAAAAAATCCTATGTGCCTACAAATGCATTACGAAAACATGAGGGAAAAGTAATTTTAACTAATGCCAGTGGGGTTTCTGTTCTGCTGGAAGGTGGGAGAAACACCAAAGCGTAGAAAGCTAGAATCCAGGAAATGTTCCCTGCTATTGTACTTGACACTCGATTGTTGCTGTGCAACTTTGGATTTTTTATCTTGAACCACGGCCAATGAACGGGCAGAATAAATCCTGCGAAATATGTCACGTTTCTTAGATTCATTCTGTAAAAGGTTTTGGAATAATATAAGATTAACATCACCCATCCTCGAGCACGAGCTAAATCATTTTCTTAGTGCGTAAAAAATCAGTTCACGTGTCTACTAAATTTAAGATTTGGCAGAGCGTTTGCCATTGCGGATATCCCATTCTCAACGCTCTGCCAGTGGTCCTTATACCACGTGAGGCAAATTCTTCTACCATTTGTGCAAATTGCTTTGTCAGCTAGGTTTAGTTGCTTTCTCTCTCATATTTTTATAGTCCATGGCAAGCGGCCAGGTTAGCCAAAACTAGAACCCAAATCTTTTGAATGTAATACGGCTTGAAACGAGGTAAACTATTTTTGATACGTGCCAAAAAAGAACAACACGAGGATAGTGCATTCTTCGCTTAAATCAATTTGCGGAACCAACTACTTTGTACACGGGAAAAAAAAGCCGTATCACAGTAAAAATAACAAGCTTGAACATGACATAAGTTATTAAAATTCCAATCATCCTGACCCAATTATGAAATTGGTGTTACATTGCTTACTAAACCCACCAGGCACACAGGGACAGTTAGAAATTATCATTAAATATCAGTATTTTACTTGGTAACGCTATTTCTAGTCTGGAAAAAAATAAATGGGGGGAAGGGGGAGGAGAAGGAATGGGATTTTAGCAAATTAGAAACTAAACCTAATGATTAAGTGGACAGTTTGTCTCAGAACGTTTCCGACTCCGTATCTTTATAAAACGTACATACATGTACAAAACTAACTAAACAATTTTCTAATTCAATTTACCATACTAAATAGAGAATAAATCTGGGTTTTAGCAACGTTCACGACCTGTAAAAACGAAAGTTTTAAAATTTCGTTATAGCTTTTTCGCGTCTCCACATTTCCACATTTATTAAACTTAATTTTTTTTCCCATGTTAATAAACAATTTAAATAAAGCTGTTTTAAAAGCCGGAACCGCTCCTTCTGAAATATTTCGCAGGTTTCGACATTTGGTGGCTAATTTTCAGCGCATGTTTCCTGACCTGGACGTCGACGTTGAGGAAGAGTTAAAACTTTACAAAGTAAGGTAGTTGTAACTTTACCGCTGCAAGACACTTCTAGAGGATATGACCTTTGAAGTTCTAAATATTTTTTTCTCTAATCTGCGCACAGAATTATGCGGATCAGATTCGACCTTTGGTTACAGACACTGTTATTTATCTGCACGAGGCAATCAAAGGAAAAAAGAAGATCTTGGTCGAAGGAGCTAATGCTGCCATGCTTGATATTGATTTCGGTATTTTTAATCTTTTGTTTTCTTAGTCTTATCATTTTAAGTCCTTGTCTTTGATGGTTTTAAATGTTATCTTCAATTGCAGGAACTTATCCATACGTAACATCGTCTAACTGCAGTGTGGGAGGAGTCTGTACTGGATTGGGAATTCCCCCGCAAGTTATTGACACTGTTTATGGGGTGATCAAGGCTTACACAACACGTGTTGGTGATGGACCCTTTCCAACTGAACAATTAAACGTAAATAAATTTAAACTTAAAATTGTATCTGTTATTTCAAAGAGGTGAATAAGGAAGTTTAAACTAATTTTATAAACAGGAAATCAGTGAAACTCTTCAGCAGAGGGGAGCAGAAATCGGCGTTACCACCAGAAGGAAACGTCGCTGCGGTTGGTTAGATCTGGTAGTGCTGAAGCACACGCACATGATAAACGGATATACCGCGTAAGTCTTTTAGATCAAACCATCGCTTGGACACAAGTTCCATTCAAATTCACCCCTGACCTTTACTTTCGTAATGTTTTTCAGACTTGTCTTGACAAAGTTGGATATTTTAGACACCTTTGAAGAAATCAAAGTAGGGGTTGCCTATAAATTGGATGGCCAAGTGCTCAATTACTTTCCTGGTATGTGTCTGTTATTAACTAACATAAAATGTGTTGCCATGTCACATCTAGTCTGTAATGCAATCTTGATTCCCCCTCGCTTTATTTAGCAAATTTGGATGAGCTTGCTCGAGTGGAGGTTGAATACCTTGTAATGCCCGGCTGGAAAACGTCGACGGAAAATATCCGGAGCTTTGAAAATCTACCGATCAACGCCCAAAAATATGCCATGGTGGTGCAGGATTATCTTAAAGTGCCAAGTGAGATATTTAATTACTCTTTTTTACATAGATCCATTAGAGGAAGGAGAGTATAAAATTCTGGTTCGCTCAAACTAATGTGCACTATCAAGTTATTTGTTTTCAAATAAAGTGATATAAATATTTTAATTTAAAATTATTATTAAAAACAAAATTATACCTTTAAATGGTTGATATTGGCAGTATCGACTTTAAAGATTTCTCAAATGAGAAGTTTTGCCCCTTTATATGCTATTACCAGCAATGTGAACTAGAATTTAAGACATGAAACACATTGACCGATGTTTGATTTTTTAAAATTTACTTTCAGTTAAGTGGATCGGAGTAGGCAAGGAAAGGACATCGATGATAGAGCTGATATGACAGCACTGAAGCAACGAGAGAAAATTATTTCCATACTTTTCAATGTTAAATTCACAAAATTTCATTCAAATATATAGATATCATTGTAGCATAATAGCATGCTGACAAAACAGGAGTCTTTACTTTAGATTTCATAGCAGCCTGTTTGTACAATGCAAAGGGACTTTCTGGCCAGTAATTGATGTCTTTGTTGATAGTAATTGATGTTTGTGAATTGAGAATTATTTTCATTTTTCACCTTTTTCGTGTTATTTCCATTTAACTCTTTAATTTTTTTAACATACACAGGATCTCGATAAAAATACTTGAAAGATGCATGTAATTGAATAAGACAATTGCCTATTTTTGCGACCAAGTGAAAAACGTTATGAATTTTTAATTGTATACACTATCGAAAATTTGCATTTGGTCGCAAAATGAACTTTTTTTTATGTCGTTTCGTCTTACAATTGGATACAGAAAACTATTTTTTTGAAAAATGTGGAAACTTGTTTAAAATATAACTGGTTGACAATATGATGTCAGAATTAATTAAATAGAATGGTGTGTATGCTCATTGGTCAGTTAGCATAAAACTGCACGTTTTGTCATTAAACGCACAGACATTCAAAATAATGGCATAAAAAAATTTGAATATTGTGTAAATCTAAAAGTTAAAAACAAATGTCTTTAAAAAGTGGTGGGGAACTGTGCATTTTTAAAGATTAAGTGACTTGGAGCTACCATTGTAAACATGTATTATGGGTTGTATGCATAATTCACAGTATTAAAAGACTGGCAAATTTTCTTTTATATAAAGTCGTCCTGAATTACTTCAGTGATAGTGAGGTTAAAGCAATGTGTGCATAGTTAACATTCTCAGTTTTACTTAAAGGTAGTGGTAGAAACTTTTTTATTCATGTTCATTGTATCGAGTTTGAAGTTTATATATATATTGTTTGTATTCAGGTTTGCCTAATTTTAAAAGCATTGTTGCAAATGCAAAATTACGATTTATTAAACTGCGTTTGCTTTGCCATTGAAAACGTTATGAATTAAAAAGCCAAAATTGGTAAGATGTTTTTAGACATCAACCTTCATCGGTTGTCAGAACTGTTTTAATTGTCCCTTTAACAATGCTGCTATCCAAAAAAATGATTTAAATGCTCAAAGTTTTGTTCTAAGCCAGGGTTCCCCCAGACCTGGAAAACCTGGAATTGTCAGGGAAATTAGAAAGGCCTGGAAAAGTCAGGGAAATTCAGCATGGTTCTCTGAAACACAAGTCCTGCTGTGGCATCCCTCATCACCCTCATCACTTGCTGCTACCAAAAATGCGGCAAACTGCATTAGTAGCTAAAACAATTAGCAAGTGATAAGCTAACTACAGTGGCTCAACGTGAAAACCATACACCTACGTAATCCAACATGTATGCATTTCATTTTCAAAGTTTAAAGAGGAAAAGTAATTTTAAGTTGAAATTTTTTTGTAAATATGTGATTAATTACATATTAAAGAACAGAAAACAAGCATCAACACAGAAAATGACTTTTAAATAATATAGATAAAACCACAAATCAATGTCAAAATGAAAATCATACAGGAAAGCAATGTCAAAGTGAAAATCATATAGTTCCGATTTCAAGGAATTTTGAGACATTTGAACATGCAGATAATTAATAATAGTATAAATAAGATTGTGAATTTCATTTTCTTTGCATTTTGTGTGTTTATCAAGGAAAACTTTATGAATTTTTATTATGGGAGCCCATACTACATGGAAAGAACGCAAATTGACCATTGTCCATCATCAGGATGGAAAATCCATCAGGCAAATTGCTGAAATGATTCAAAATGTTCCACAAACCATCCAGCATATCATCAAGATGTATAAAAAGGACAACCAGCTTATAAGTAATGCTAAGAAGGGCTTTAAAAATATATTTGTTCTTCTGATGAAAGGTGGATTCTATGTTCTTTGAAGAAAACCCCCAGATTAAGTGCTTCAAAAGTTGCTGTTGAGATCGAAACATATCTGCATAAAGTTGTCAACCCTGAGACCAAGCACATTGTTTTCAGAAAAACTAAATTTAATGGAAGAGTGGCCAGAAAAAGGCCATGCATCCAGTGACAAAAATTGTAAAGTTAGAGTCCAGTTTGCAGAAGAACATTTAAAAAGGGATCAAGCAGTTTTTAATACCATTTTATTTACTGATTATTTATTGATGAATTCATCAATAAATAAAAATATATTCCAAACTTCCAAATTTTTTCTGAAAACAATGTGCCCTATCTCAGGTTTGACAACTTTATGCAGATGTGTTTCGATATCAACAGCAAGTTTCGAAGCACTTAATCTGGGGGTTTTCTTCACAGTACATAGAATCCACCTTTAGCCAGAAGTAACAAATATATTTTTTGGAGCTCTTCTTAGCATTACTTATAATTTGGTCGTCCTTTTTATACGTCTTGATGATATGCTAGAGGGTTTGTGGAACATTTTGAATGATTTCAGCAATTTGCCTGATGGATTTTCCATCCTGATGATGGACAATGATCAATTTGCGTTCTTTCCATGTAGTATGGGCTCCCCATAACGAAAATACATAGTTTTCCTTGATAAAACACACCAAATGGAAAGAAAATTAAATTCACAATCTTATTTATACTATAATTAATTATCTGCATGTTCAAATGTCTTAAAATTCCATGAAATTGAGACTGTATGATTTTCACTTTGACATTGCATTCCTGTATGATTTTCATTTTGACATTCATTTGTGATTTTATCTGTTATTTAGAAGTTATTTTCTGTGTTTTGAAGTTTGTTTTCTGTTCTTTAATAATTAATGTATAACATATTAACAAAAAATTTGAACTTAATATTATTTTTCTTCTTTAAACTTTGAAAATGAAGAGCATACCATGTTGGATTATGTAGGTGTACGGTTTTCACGTTGATCCACTGTATGTGTTTTACTTGTTTGTTTAATAATCAGTTCATTTACTTTAACATATGTTACAATTTTGCATTTTTTTATTTGCTAAGATGGTCAGGGAAATTATTTTCAAATCTGGAAAATCAGGGAAGTTGAAAATTTATTTCGTGGGGGAACCCTGTAAGCAACACCAAAAAAAGAAAGTGAAGCGGTAAGTAGTGCATTTTATAAAAATGCTTTCAAGTAGAAAGAAGTGGAAATACTGAAATTAATTTTTCTTACAATTCTATGGTATTCTGAAGCATCTAAAAAATATAAAGAAATGAAAATCTGATTTAGTTTGTTTTTGTATATAACGGTTTTGTGAGATTTCCCAGGTGCTTTTACATGTGATGCAGTGACAAAATGATTACAATCTTTAAGTATTTTTTTTTAATTTTACTAACGAAACGTTTACTTTAGAAAAGCAAGTTTTCTCGTATTTTGTATTAAATTTAAGTTAAATTTGATAATTACTATCCCAAGCTACTATCCCAAAAAATGATTTAAATGCTCAAAGCTTTGTTCTAATTAAGCAACACCATCAAAAAAAGAAAGTGAAGCGGTAAGTAGTGCATGTTACTAGTATGTGTTATTATACTGCTGTTATTTGTTTCAATTTTGAAATTTAGAAATACATAAACTATACAAGCTTTTAGATTTATATTTTGGAATGGGTTTTCTCAATATTGGTTAGCTTATACGGAATATACATGTATATACTTTTCCAGTTTAATATTTAGATAAACGGTTTAATGTAACTATTTTTTATAAAGAAATTTTAAAATTTCTTAATTTCCAAAAAATTTTCCTGTTCCAAACCACTTAATTAATTACTATTGTGTACGACTTTTTAGTCAAAATATTTAATAAATACATGTACATGCAAATCAATTTTAAATGTTTGCAATTTCAAGGGCCCCATTTCAATCGGAAAAATGAGAAAAACACTCAAAACTACTAGAAATTCGTTAAAATTCATCGCTGTCCGAGCCACTAGAGACCCCGGGCCAGGGGAATCGTCTTCAATCCCCCCCCCCCTCTCATCAGGCCTGCCCGTACCGTAATTATAATATAAAGTAGTATGGATTTACTTAAAAAAGCCACCTGTAACTTACATGTAATTAATAAATTAGTCGTTTTAGGGATTTTATCACTTAAAAGAATAGCAGTAGACCTCGATATTTTCAATCGGAATTGGAATGAATACGTCTTGTTATTTAAACAGTACATGTATATCCAACTCATTATCTAATCGTAATTGAAATTCTTTGACCAACAGTACAGCTGTGTACAAGTTGTATGTATAAATATTAGCACAGTTTAAAGTGGCAATTTTTAGCTCGTATAAACAAATACATATATGCATGTGATGCATATTCAATGCGGAATCATCGTCGTTCGAAATGTTGATGCTAATTTAGGCAAATTAAGTGGGCTAAAAGTTATCATCCTTGCTACTAAAGTTGTCCATCCGAAAAAAAAAAAAAAAACATTACGTTGATCTAGGCTAAGATAAACCAATTTTCAAAGCAACATCCAAATTTGGACTGTTTTGCTAATTTGCTAAGGATGTAGAATGGCCAAACTATCTAGTTCGTCACCCAGGTAAAAAAAAATGCGTAGGTTGACGAGGGTAGATTTTTCAAAGTCAAAGCCTAACACATTTTCAAGGCCTTCTTTGGAAGACGAAACTAGCCAAGAACCTGGTCAAGCAAAGTGGGAATAAAAAACTACCTCAATTCAGCATCGTGAGTTTGTTTATTAACGCTACACTGAGCATAAAGTGAAAAATAATGGAATCTATATCTATTCCCTGGTCACTTTTGTCAGAAGAAAGCTAACAAATTATGAGATAACTGTGAAATGAGCTTTTCACAACGGCACAAGGTAAGAACTAGACCTCTAATGTTTTTTTATTGCTCATCTATACTATTACAGCTAAAACTGGCAAATGTTCAAATATAAAAAAAATCATCTTTGCAGTGCAGCGTCTCTCTACGTCACTTGTCATTTTGGACATTAGGTATATTGTATGGTAACCTTTAGAAAAATGAAATTAAATTAAACTAAGACTTCAAATACAATTCAAGTTTTTGTAGATTTTTCCGGAAATTTTTTTAATAATATTGAATAATGCTTAGTAACTTAATTATAAGCGTATTGAATGTTTTCATAACATTTCTATTCCCATTATAAATGGTATGGGAAATGCTTTAAATTAATAAAACTTGAATAAAAAGATACAATGTAACCAAGTAGCGATGTGGGGATGTATGAAAATGTCCTCTGATATACGATATGTTAAAGTTGCATATTTCTGGAGCATTTCTTATATACATTATACATAATGTTGTTTCGAGGAAAGATAATCCTCAGGCAAATGTGGTAAGCTTCAATTAGATACCTTTGAAAATTATTCTACATGACAGTATGTTATTGAGGAACATTATAGAAAAGAAGGACTTTGTATTTTTTCCCCATATCAAGATTTGAAAATATCATGCAGATATGAGTACATGCATACAATATACATATACAGTTGGGATTAACAAAATAAGTTCATTTTTAGAGCAAAACCTTTTATTTACACATCGATATGAACGGTATCAACGAACTCTACTAAATTTTGATAGATGAAAATGTTCCATGAGACCGAGTTGTACACAATTTCAGCTCTCTAGGACGTGTGAAAGTTAATAAAAAAGGACCTCAAAAAGGTTGAAACAAACAATCAAACTCCATGCATGTCAAGTTAAATACATGTGATAAGTTATAATAAAAAAGTGAAATCTATATTTGGTCGAGTGAGTGCATTTTAAGAAAATTGGGAAAATTGAGAGAAACTTAAACAAAATTACACGAGTTGCAGACAAAAGCACGTTTCTATTGGCAAGGACAAACACCCGGAGCGTGTCCACTATTGGAAACAACAAAGAAGTTGTACCCTGCAGTTCCGTCAACTCAAAAATCAAGAAAAATTCCTCTGATTTTGGTCATAAACTTCCCATGGCTGCCGTCTCAATTAGCAGTCTACCTGGCATCGCTCCCAGGTGGGCGCATTTAAAGTGGGTTAACCATGCAAGCTCGACCTATTAAATTTAGGTTGGTGCCCCCATAGTCACCAATCGCTTGCATATAATAATCTCGAGGGTATAGTTAATCCCTTCGGCTTTCCAATTAGATCTAAACTTAAAAATATCACGGGCGATGCCCTATTTGCCAACTGAGGCGACGGGAATGTAAATTTATATAATAAAAAAAGCTCTCGCTTGAATATAACAAAAATGTAATTCAAATTTTCCATTTCTTGGGATTGGCCAAGCGAATGAAGGAAACGAGAGGCATTGTGCGTGCATTGATAATATGGATGGGCAGGGCATGCTCATGGCATTCACTTGCGTGAGGCTGTTGAGTGAAGGTATTTTAGGGCCAAGGTAGTACCAGTTAAAGATGAGCTCACAGCAGGAAAACTGAGAAGGGTATATTCAAAAAAAGGGAATAATCGTCACAGTACCAAACACGAAGCAGCATGGAGGGGTAACCGAGCAGCAGTTCTTTATGTTAACTAAGGTAGGTTTAAAAATGCTACTTTTATCTGCTTTGCTAGGATAAGACATACATTGTTAAGGGGGAACTGAACTGCATGTTTTGCTATGGGGAAATTTTAAAACATACTTTTAAAAAAACTACTTGTTA
>JAQGCC010002811.1:0-17129 GCA_034698905.1 Xestoiulus laeticollis | reverse complement strand
TTAGCTAGCAGAGGTTATTAGGTAAGAGGGGACTGATAATCTCTATTGCCCCTACATCCTGCCTGAAATGTTTTCTAGACTACAAGAGGTTATTTGCTAAGAGGGGTTCTACTGTATCTAACAAACTCAATACTATTAAAGTTTAATACTAATTATGTCTATTGCTTAGAGGTAAAGTAATCTAGGTGGCGCTTTAACGAGTTGTGGTTTACATAGGTGGCGCCTATCTAGTCCTCAGACCGCCGTCTAAATTTGCTAGTTTTAAAAAGTCTGATTCCGCTTGAGTTATTCGAGCAATTAAGGGGATGACGTCAAGGAAGAAATTACGTTGTTTTCTTAATTGGCGAATAAAGATTCGTATCTGCATTTTTAAGCCTGTGAGCGAAAGGGAAAAAGGAACAAAAAGCATTTGGCTCATGACAAAATGGCGGCTGTGGATGGATGCACGTTTTTTCCTTTTTTTTCGGGTCTGGGACAGCCACCAGGGGATCTCACGTCACGGGGGAGGCGACATGATGCCACGCACCCAAGGGTCACGACCTTTGCTTTAGCTTTAGCTTTAACAAGTATACGCTTTAACTTTATGGTGAACACGAACAATGAGATATCAGTGTATAACAACAACATTTTTTAATTTTCAGAGAATAAAGTTATTTGGCGCAACTCGTAATAATAACGGGTGGAGTTTTAAATTGTTAGATGTTTATAAAAAAAATCATTTAAAAGAATGTTGTTTTTCGTGGTTTACCATGTGGTGCCATTGAGTGTTGGAGAAACAATGTGACGTCATATAAAACTGTTTGAAAAACCCCCAACATTTTTATCTCAAGCAGTTTGAGCGTTTTAAAATACATGTAATAAAAATCGACCATATTAAATGTTTTGTGTTAAAAGAGCGCGGCCATGTTGGAAATGTTAAAGTTTCGAACGATACCAGGGGCGCTTGGCTGAAATAAGGCTAATTTGCTTACATTGGGAAAAAGCTCCTTTTTCCTTTTTCCTTTTGCTAGCATTGCTGAACTATAATCAATGATTAAAGTTTTTTAACCTTAATTACCTTATTATTTGTGTTTTTATAACTCGGAACGCGTATTATAGCTGGTTGAAAACAACAACGTGAAATCATCAAATACCTTAATTGAGATACAATATGACAATAAAGTCCTAAAGGTGCCCATTATTAATTTTATTATTTTTTTTTTAAATTCCCATAATAACATTATTAATGGGATCACCCAAAAGAGTAGCACAACAATGTAAATGCCCTTTTAGTCTTTTCTGAAATTTACTACAAATGCCAGATGCTCGTTTTATAGTTGCTGTCCTAAATCAAAAGCACTGTTCTTATGAATCATTATAATTGGATTAGCCAAACTTTGGACCTAAATGGTCACACGAAACATTAAAGTACATTTGGTTCCAAGGAGAACCTTTTTAGAAGATGTACTCAAACAAGCCCCAAAAGGTTCGTGCATTTGTGTAGATAACCATCAGCTAATTGGCAAATTGGTTGGACTTTAGTACTTGGAAGGAGAACCCGGATTTTGCCAAAGAAAAAAATGGAAATTAAATGTGGTACTTGCCACTTCATGTGTATACATGTGCAAGTTCAGGTATGTCAAAGGGCACTGGCTGACTCTATACTCAACATCTGCACCATCTATTGCATGTATATGAGTCAAAATGCTAAATTTAAGTACATCTACAGTCAGTACAGTGGAGATTTATTTGGACCTACTTTGGAATTATTTTGGAGTTATTGGAGACCTATTTGGAGAGTGTACTTTTAATAATACTTTGTCAGTCTGTAATATGGAATCTTATGTATACTTTTAAATAGGGTAATAACAGAAATGATTTACGAGTAAAGAGTAAGTGTGGGAGCGATTAACCCGTATCATTGTTTAATCGAAACGAGACGAAAGTGGTAGTTAAAGACACGTTTAATCGATTTATCAGATATTTTGGTGTGGCACAAAAGCAGTACTACATCAAACTGATACACGTTTACAAACTACTCCAATTAAACTCGTTTTATGAGGAGTTAGATATAATTTTCCAGGATAAAGTTGTAGTGGGTACAATTTTGACCATGGCTCAACAATTAATTGAAATGAATAATTCTATAAAAATGCATGAAAAAGAATGTGATAATATTGATTTATTACTTTATCGAGCCCCACCATATAAATTCCGTAAAAATATTTTGAGAATTTTATTCTCACATTCATACAGTTTTATGTATTATTTTTTTTAAACTTACCAACTTTTCGAAGTTTTGAAATTAAATATAATACTAAATCGGAATTTTGTTGATTTATCTATTCGGTATAGGTAGGGATTTCAGAAAATATTTGCTCAATTTGTGTAATTTCGACGTACCCAAAAACGTTTTATGATTTCAGCATTTTAATAGTTAAAAGGCAATATCCTGGGAATTGGCAATAATAAAACATGTAGTCTGTGCAACGTGTTTAGTTAATTGTGAATCATTGACACTCGTTCAAAAGGTTAATGATAAAGCTAATCATTGATTAGGATGTTGATTTTAAAAAACGTATAAAGTGCGATGCATGAAAAATAAATATCTAATCTTTAATCATACAGTATATACTTCCAATATAAAAACAACATGTATATTATTGTTATTATTATATTAAAACAACATCGACTATTTGCTTATGAATTATGAAATGTGCTGTTTTAAAATGTCTTGAACACAATTTGTGAATGACATATGTTGTAAAAGCAGTTCTTAAAAAGGATTCTACTTAAAGAAGGATACAATAAACAAGAAATAAATTATAAATACCAATCATTGCAAAAATCGAAATTATTGTTTTAGGACACATACATGTAGCTTTTGGTAAATATGTAGTCTATACGTAAAATATGCAAATACAGTGTATATTCGAAATACACTGTATAGTACTGTAAGATTCTACCACATACATGTACATGTACGTGTATCTATCTACAAGTATTACCTTTCAGGTATAAACCAAAACAGTTTTAATTTAACTTCGTTGGGAACTTGGGACCATGGTTATTATCAATTTGAATTCAATTTAATATCGAAGATCAATGTTGACGATTCCCAGAACAAATTGTGCAATTAAAGATAAAAAATTGAGAAAATAACTTATTTTCTCAAAATTGAGAGGAAGCTAGCAAATGACGACCTTTCGACCTTTTCGATAAAGTTTGTTAAATGCATGTGTGCTATACATGTACATGTATACAAATGCAATGGCCAAATGTCGTTAAATGTTTTAAAAAGGGGTGGAAGCACTTATAAAAAATCTTGGGAAAATTAGGGAAACATGAAAGAAGTGGATACACACTTTGAGAAAAATATTAGAAAAAAATCGACAATTAAATACAAGTTGATGAATTATATTGATCAATATAAAATACATAATAATTTGATGTATGTTAAAATGAATATGGTTATCTTTATATTCTTGCACAAAGTAAATATACATGTATAAAAGAATATAATTTTTGTATACATTTCAAATATGCGATAGCCTATAAATAAAATTCATATACATTAAGTATACGTTAATTTGTAACATGCAATGTTAAGGATTAGTTGAAAATTTGGCGGAACAGGATGACATTTCGTGGAACTTCATGAAATATACAAATAGTCATCAGATTAATTGTGTCATATTATGTGCAACTGAACATTTGACAATTTGTTTAATTAGCTGATACGTTTGGTAACATTTGGGAAGTCAAATATGGTTTTTGAAAATCATATTCTATACTGAAGAAATGACGACTTTGTTTGCCATTTTTTTATTCATTTACTGTCGAAGATGTGAAATGGTATACAGTATATAATACGAAAAAATTCCTTGAAATTTCCAGATAAATTTCGTTATAATCCTCCTTTATTCGTTGCGTAAGTTTAACATTTCTGAGCATGCAGCACACGCAATTGCAGGTTGAAGGTAAAAATCACTGATAAAACTTGCCAATCTTTATTTGTTTTTACGAAAAGGTCGCACGAAATAATCGACCCAGTTTCTATGGGTCGTGGGCCTTCGTCTATACTTAGATATAATATTTTTCGATGACTGGCGAAGGCCCCACCCACCCCATTTGTTTGCTTTTACTCCCGGGGTTTGTTTTAGCATTATTAACCCGGGGGAGGGTTAAAAGTCCACGTTTTTGCAAAAACAATATCTTTATACATGTATACATGTAATGTTACGACATTTAGACGATGGGGATTTTTTGGCAGACGAAAATATTTTCGCAAAAACACACTATCTGCATCGTACCGCCTGGACTAAGTCAACAATAATGTCTGCATTTGTCCGTATCTATGCAATTAAATATATACCTAGCTTAATTAGCCCTACTATTAAACTTTGTTCGATTAAGCCAATGAAATCCAGAATGGCACACGCTTCATCTGGATTCTGGAGAACTTTTTTTGTGGTTCCAACGTGTTTCAGATAATCAAAATTACCATAATACTCAAGATATTAATTCTGTATGTATTTTAATATATATGCAGGATATCAACGTGATAAATACAGTATGTGTTGGTATAAGGTAGTAAAACAAGATTTGCATCATTACATTAAGATTAATTGATTGCTTTGCCATGTTACAATCATCCTTAAATCAGCTATTTGCCATGTATATTTACACTAGTACACTATAGCAACTTACATGTATAATATTAGTGATGCTGGACAAATTGTATTTAGAGTGACACATTTTTGTGTATGTATACATGTATACCATGAAATTCATCACCCCAATTGAAATTTTTTTTGGGACCAATCTCATAGAAGATGCATGGCGACACTTGGAATGAATATACATATACTGCATTTTGGGAGGATTTTGTCCGATAATATTTGAACAACAAATAATCGTGTTGCACAACGTATATTTAACGGAACTATATTTAACGAGTATTTCAAAAATGAGGTTGTTTACTCCATACATGTATGTGATCTTGCGCCAATTCGTGTGTACTCATGATTCATTAACGTGCAGATAACTTGGTATTGCACACGTTTAATCACAACTTAACGATACGCCCTCTGTATTCATTAGTCCAGGATTTAACTTTAGTATTTTATACACACTAAAAACATTGGATTAAAATTCAACCCAATATTGAGTGCTATATATGGACATACCAACATTGGGTTGAATTTAAGGGAACAACCCAATGTTGCAGGGCATAGATTTAACCCAACATTTGGTTGTTGCACTGTATTTTATAGTTGCACATGTATGCGTGTACAAATATAACGAAAAACCTGGATAGCGTTCAATCCTGGACTATTAAGCACATTACTTTGTTTAATATTTCCTTAAAAGCACATTTTTGTCATACAGCTAGAAACTCATAAAACCACACATTCTTTCATTATATATCAAATGAATTTTTCACCATTTTTTTCTTTCTATATATACCCTATATAGTTGGTAAATTGGTATTCCTAAAGGTAAAAACAACACGTTGTAGAAGCGTTTTGTTTTCGCAACAGGCATAGATCCGTATTGACTCAGTTTATCAAATGTGACGTTTTGCTCGGCATTTTGTTATTTCAAGTTTAAAATACAGTTTGATTAATTTAATCAGTTTTCTGTGTGCTTTGCCTATCCCTGTTTTTTATACGTTTTAATTCGGCTCTATATACGAATCGAATACAGCCATGTTGATTTTTATTTGCCTATAGGAGTGAATCATGCTAAAAACTGCTTGAGATTAAACAAATTGGTGGCACCAAGTGCATTAGTTTTACATGAACTATATCTGTAAAAGCTTTCTGTATGTGCATGTTGTTTTCGTACGAAGTCTGCTGTGATGTAATTGTAATCATCTCTCTGCATGTGAAATAATCGACCATTAAGTCGAGTTACGAAGCCATAACTTTGATGAGGGTTAAGCATACCAAGCAACCAGCTAACGTGCAGCTCGGATCAACTATGGATTAACGCGGATTCAGCCGATTGTATAATTGCGGAAAGGGTCCTCTAATAGGACGCCGTGCTTTTTTTTTCTCCAAGACGAGTTGCTAGCCACGTGACGTCAGCTGCTTGATCCCACCATAAGCCACATTTTTGTGCTAGGGGTTTACAGGGGTTGGCTTAATTACACGCTTTGCAGCTAATTTGCACAATGAGAAAGCGATTTCAGCTTGTTTTCATCGCCCAAAAATTTCGAAAACTTGAACAACAAAAAAATGTTAATTGCTTCACAGCTTCCGACGAAATCCCAACATGGCCGCCGACATTCAATTTTAATTCAACGTTTAATGGAAACTTAAGCTTGATGCTTTTCAGCCATGTTATCAAACCATTATTTTCCAGAGGAATTTTTCATTAAAAATCAAAATTTCTGGTCCTCTATATACAGTATGTCTTAAATTTATATTCTCAACAACAACAAAAATAATAGGACGTTGTGCCTTAAATGAAAATAACTTTTTAATTATAAGATTATAATATATTTGCCCGCAATATTCAAGACCCGTTTTTGATAAAGAGTTGGTATTTAGAGTCCCAAGATGGCTTCCAAAAGATTCATTTATGTTGTGCAGTCATAAAATCAAAAATGCAAAATAAAAGATAGAAAATGAAGCTGTTCAATACGAATTTAATGCTGTTTTATGTGCACTTGTACAATTGATTACTTTATATTGCGGTGATATTAATAATTGTGGCTTAACAACTCCCTGCATGCATGAGCGACTTTCATTAAATCCAAGATGGCCGTCACCTATGCAATGCACATGTGTATAGCTTTAATACATGTAATAATTCTGTTTTAGCACTAAAATCACGTTTTCAAATATCAAGAAATATTCATGTTGGACATTATTATTCATTTTATTTTTGCTTTTTATTCTCACAGTGTCCTATAAATCACGATGACTGCAAAATGTCCGATTAAATGTCGGCCAGCAAAACAACAGCAACAATGGTCGTACATTTGGTGAAGGCAAGCAAAACGAGGTTAGTTTTAGGTTAATTATTTTCGTTTTGAATTTTCCGACACAGAACCCGAGACGACAAAGAAAACCAATTTGGGAAATAGTTTTCCTTATTGCTTCAGATAGGACTCGGACATGGCTTCCAGAATTGCCTTTTTCGAGTGGAAATTCGCTCAGATCTCTTGAAGTCAACAGGGAATCCCTGACCTTTGACTCTTAAGAGATGGTGCGACGCATTTATAGAATGTCATATTGCTTTTGGGGGAGAACAAATCATACAATGTTCAGTTTGCAACATTCGGTATACCTGTATGGATTTCTCCCAAACCGGAAGGTTCATTGCACAAGTATGGATGGCACTCGTTCATGGAGCCATCCGGTGACCATTCAACTATACCTTTCACGCAATTGGACGATAGAGCATATATATACAGTGATACAGCAGGCTCTTCATTTCGGGTTGGCCTTTCCTGATGACGAGACATGACAGAGTGGTTCATCCAACTCGTGGAATAACATGTCAATTAATGATAACAGTAAAATTAATCTTTGTTGTCTATTGATTATAGCGGTTTGAGTATCAGACAGTACACCGTCCTCTTCATGGTTAGAAATCCCATTTTACGTTATTCTAAACATAAGTTATGTCAACTAAACATGCACATGCATGGTTTTTACAAGAGCATTGAAGAAAATTGATAAGATATTGCTATACCTAAAAACTATAAGTCCTAGCTGTTGCAATAAATTTTGACTATAAATTTAAATCGATAGTAAGATTTTTATAACAACATTAAGGGTTATATAAAATTCAATGCTGAATTGATATTTGTAGTAGTCGAAGACCATTGACTCGAAGACATTGGACAATCTGGAAGAGCCATGCACATACAACATATATATAGTTCAAAAGGTAGTTGCGTGGGTATTAAGTCCGATATAGACTATTTCATTTTGATGGCTATTGAATTTGATAGGAATAATTTAAGAGTCGGATGCTGTTGGATGTATGCGGAATCTGGTGGTTGAGGGGGTCATTGAGAGGTCAGTCGAAATTCTCAGGCTATCTAATCGACTTCCTGCGTTCAATGCAAATCGTCACGCGAATAGTTCAGGGTGGAGGTGAGCTGACCGAAAAATCGTCCAAATTTGTAAGCAATTACAGTGTGACCCAGAAGGTAAAATGGCTTATCCGCCACCCGGAGCACTATTTTACCCACAATGCAGCGTCTTGTGTGTATGGTCACTGTCATTCATCGATTGATGCACTATTATTGAAGTGCTAAAAATTGAAATAAACCCTTTTGAAGGGAAGGAAATTTAAGCAAACGTCATCACATCTGTGGGGATGATTCCGCAGTTCACGAAAAAGGTCCCCCTTCCCCCTACAAAGAAGATGTTTTTTGAACAGAAAAAAAATGGCTGTGGCGAATTACATTTGATGCACGAATTTCCTACCAAAAAATGACCGAAAACACGACTTTTAAACCCTTTGCTTTCGCGGTTCAACGTGGGGCACGCCAAAAAAATATGAAAAAAATGGCGTGGAAATCGTGAATACAAAAGGGCCTCTTTCATGAACTTGTTCAATGAAATAGCACAAATTCCATTATGATTTCTGTGCTCGTAATGCTAAGAAATGAGATCGACGTGTCTATTTAAAAGTCAAGGTTTTCATTCAGTAAGAAAAGGGAAATTTTCAACACTTTTGGGTCACCTCCCACTTCCCATGCATGCCCACGCATAGCCCTATTACAATATAAAATATGTCG
The DNA here is from genome assembly GCA_034698905.1 of Xestoiulus laeticollis. Classification (NCBI taxonomy): domain Eukaryota; kingdom Metazoa; phylum Arthropoda; class Diplopoda; order Julida; family Julidae; genus Xestoiulus; species Xestoiulus laeticollis. Next base: position 8,386 of record JAQGCC010002811.1, on the reverse strand, counting down.
AACAATCAAAAAAGGGCTTTTTTATATATTGCTTACAAGAATAGCATCGAGTCCATGCTGTCATTTGCTATTTTTGTTGTACAATGTACATTATTCAGTTTAACCTGTTAAAGGTGACCACCCAAAAAAATAGCAAAGAGATTTTTTATGAAGGAAAAGATCAAGCACTAGAACCAATTTATGTAAAGTGGTCACTTTACCAGGTTTTATTGTAATTTAGTGAAGCTAACGCAATAAGGGCTTCATCTGTTGAGGCCCAGTTCTTTTTCCTAGAAATTCTATTAATTAATGTACAAACTACAAACCTCATAGTTACATTTTTTACAAGTTTAGTTGCATAGTATATCTTAAAAGTTATAGACCTATACTGTATATACAAGGTGAATTCTGCAATTGATTCTAGTGAATGCTTTATAAATTTTCATTCATAAGAAAAAGTATTATATCAAGTGAATTACTGTAGTCTGTGAAGCAACCCGGTGAAGGTTATATTTTTTGATAAATTTATGAAAATTTGGCATCCGTAATATGGGTATTTTCGCCAAAATAATTTGCCCCAGAAATGGATGCCGAGAAAAACAAACATAACTTAAATGGTTTCTTAGGAAATACACATGTATGTTTTCCTCGTTGGCAAATTTATTTCTCACAATTACGGCAATATGAGAGATTTAATGACCGGCCGCAAAAAGGCAGCAATCTTGAACCGTATAAATTCACACGAATGGGTTTGAGGTAAAAACGAAGGTCTAAAGTGGGCCAGAAATGGCATTCAACATCCCCATATTTCACTTGTTGAGATTCTGCAGGATTTTGAATTTTAGCTTTTTTTTTTTTAAAAAAAAGTAATAAAAATGCAAGATTCTTGCCTGAGTTAGAACGAATCATAAAACTAGTAGAAAAGAAAACAGCTATATGCTATATTTTATCATAAAAATACTTTATACCATGACTCACATTGCACAGTTTGGGTGATGCCATGGCAACGACGTGCAATGGAGCTAGTCAATTAGTAAGGAATTCTCAATGTATTTCCGCACTTTAGTTTGTTTTAAATCTCCCCCACGTTGAGCTTGTCAAAAAGGCGATAAATTGCGCTGTAATTGCTCAATTATCCAATTAGTATATCTCTCCTATGCAAACAGTTTGTGATTTATTGCTTCTTTGACTGTTGTTTGCTTATATGTGTAAAAAGCCAATACCCTAAAATCTCTTGTATAATACCTATTATATCATCGGAGAATTTTTTGATATAGCTCACCGTAATTTGTTTTAATTATACAACTTTATTCACAGTATAAATGGCAAGATACAACATTTATCAAATTACATGCAATATGTCACGTTATGACATTCAAAGAGTCTTGTCATGGCATCACCACTGATTTAGCGAAAAGATGTGCTTTCTTTATTGGTATGTTTTCAAATGATAAAAATCGTATTTTTTTTTTTTTTTTTTGTAATATATTGGTGAAAATAAAAGCAAACTATGTTGAAGAATACCAGTTTCCTAGAAGTATTGCATGCAATATTGCATGATTAAGGATAATATAATATCAAAATTGAGTCCTGATTAGATTAATGGTGTTTAAAATTTAGAACGTATCAGATGAAACACTTCTGAAAATCAAATGCAAAAATGAATAACTTAAATTGATATCATTCGCAATTGATATACTATTCAGAATAGCTGCGTGTATTCAAAGAATTGAATCTGGAAGTTATTATCGTTTGTGAACATACATGTATACTGTATCTGTTACAAACAAAGATATAGAGTTGACAATTTCATAAAGGTTTCTCCAGAAAGTTGAAAATTTTATTTTTTGGGGAACACTGTTTCTGTATAGAAAAGGCATCTCCATGTCCTATTCGTTATACTCGGGATGGAAGTATAAAGTAGATCAACTGTTTCCCGATCTAACCGCTTATAACAAATTTCTTTAATATGCAACAGGGGTCCTCAGAAGCCACCGATACTTAATCATTATCAAGTTCATTTTGGAGGATTGAGGTTGCCATATCCCAGCATGCAAATGCCTTAAAGAGTCACAAACAATACGCTCCAATTTGAGAATGGGAACCCCATCCATGTATATGCAGAACTGCAGATATGGATATCGAATGAGGGAAACGATATATGCAAATAAGCCGCTTATGAGGATGTGTTTCTGGCGACCTTTGACCTGCAGGTGGGGGAGCGCGAAAAAGTGGTGCGCAAGAATGGAAACTAGGACGGGCCCCTCACCGGTAATCACTGCGGTTATGTGGGTTGAAAATAACTACATTAGTTTTTTTTTGGTCAGTTTAGATGAAAGTGAGGTGATAAGCCTTAGTCACGCTGCAACATTTTTCCCGTTTTTTATTATTATTATATTTTTTTTTTCGGTGCAGTGCACGGCAGAGTTCCCCATCTTTAAGCCCCTGCTGGGCCAGGTTGCTAGGGAAGACTCCCAAACCCTAAATCCTTTGGGAATCAAACCTGAGGTGACTTAAGGAAATCCTTTATGTTTGCAGGAGTAATTGCTATATTGCTAGTTATTTAAATATACGTTGTGATACAACGAAAATAGTATAGAAATTGTGTATGGTGACCACATATTCAAAGTACCTTCATGGAACTGTAGTTGAAATGACATCTTGATGACAATTTGACAATGGTATTTTGGGACACATTGTAAGTGCCCATTCCAAGAAAGATTGAGTTTACTATGAAGAAGGAATAAACATGTGTCCATTGTTTTTGCACAATCCATCTCTGTAAATGGGATGCCAATTTCATGGAAGATGTCAATACAAGAACATGTTGAGCAACTATAGCCAATGATGGACTCAGACATTTGACTGTTGCATTAGTGGCTTTTCAACACATTGAGCTGTCTAAAAAAGGAAGAAATTGAGGGATAATTGCACAATTATTTTGGCCAGCAAACATCTTCCAATTCATATAGTTTGTGATTTACAGCTTTTTTAACACTTGTCATGGCTTTCACTGCTGCATGCAGTGGATACAAAAAGTCAATGGAAGATGTTGGCAGTTCTTAGAATATCTCAACACTTGCAAGGACTTTTTCAAAAACTTTTTTTTCTTGTTGCAATTTTCATCGCTCTTCTGTAACTGGTGCGTGTACAGCACGGTCATTTAAGAAGTTTTTAAATTTTATTTCGAGGGGGTGCATTAGGTGAATTGCCTCATTACCCAGCATTGAACAATTACCCTTTTTTTTCCTACCAAAAATTGTTCAGGAGCTAAGGCATAAGGGGGCGCATTTGAGGGGGAGGAGGATCCGGGGGATCCCTCAAAGATCACATACTTCACACGAACTCCTTTCTGCACGCTATGGGTTTTTTGTTGCATACCACCTTTTTATGTATACCATATATGTGTATGATTATCATCCTTGCCATTTCTTCCTTCCTCGATCAAATGATGAAATAACTTTAACCTTATTTGAAGGCCTTTTAACGATTATTTGCGAGCAATATACTGTATAGGGGGCGTCCATTATCGTTTTCCTCATCTTGTGACTAATTTGTTTTCAATACCTGAAAACTCGTGTATAAGGACGCAGGTATATTCACATTTTCGTTAATATACCCTGGCCTCGGATTAATTCGAATGCGTGAATGGAGTCTTATATCGATATATGGCAATTTCATTTTTTTCTTCAAAATTCTTACACGAAAGAGAAATATTTGCATTTTTACCCCCTGGGATCTGCTATTTCTATTTACGTTAAAAATGAAATTTTGCAATATAACAATATAACTTCAATATAACAATATATAGTTACATTGTTTCTCATTCAATGCTTATTAATATCTATGGGGTGAAAATATTAATAAAAGCATCACCATACACCTGGATATTTCCAACCCTTTGGGGACACATGTGCATTAATCCCTTTCACTGACCTCTCAACCTTTTAAAATCTTTTATCGTTTTTTCTAGGATCATGCATGCATGCTTATCGTATATACACTTTACACTTTTTACATGTGTATTATATATGGTACGATATACCCACTGCAGTAAAAATGTCATTTGATCATTCTACATTGACTACTATTCAGCAAAATCTCATTTTAGTAATCCCAAATTGAACAATTTAGAGTAAGTGTTGTCCCCAATATATTGTAATGAAATAATTTTCGGTTTTTAAAAGGAATTTCTTCCGGGGCCAATATCTTCACTTTTGTAGGCCTATATACAAGTACATCAACTCCAATTTAAAACTATAATAATACATGTACGATTGAAGTTTTCCCCTTCAGCACCGTGTGTTATTTGCATTAAATTAATCCACTTACATGTACATGAAATATTTTGGCACAATTTCAATGAAAAAGAAAATGTCTTATCACGATTATAGAATGATGGTCTTTTCATAAGAAATATTCACATGTAGACCGACTCAAAGTCTTTAGACCGATCAACCTATAAAAATGAAAGTATCGTTTTAATTAATGCAACGCATGAATGAATAATTAGTGCTCAATTCGTACAAATGAATATATGGGTGGGTGCGTGTATGTGTGTGGAGGTTTTTTATCCATGGATGACTTTGGGACTTGGCCAAAAAGTTCAACATTTTTAGAAAATAGCCAACAACAGTTTGTATACTGTCTATAGGGCAATGACTCGCTCATTAAGAGGAAGCTAATTTCACACTTATTTACTATTTCCTATTTGGCTTAATTTGAATTCATGAATAAATTAAATACGAACTAATATTCTGAAACGAAACCTAAACGTAGATCACTCGTGACGCAATTAAAAATTGCCTATTGTTTTATTTTTGGATAGTTTCTTCTGCATATGCAACACCTACACTGTACATGACATAAGAATTCTAGAAGACGTATATAAAATTAGTAAATAAACATATTTATGATGCAATTCTAAACATACACGTGTTTCTGTTTATGCAACTAGTGTTACATTTACCAGTACTGAATACAGTAACTACATGTATATCAATTGCATTATTCAATGCAAACCTGGTAATTTTTACCAAATGTAATGACAATTTTTTAAAATCTTCAAAATCAGTATAGGCCTACCCTGTAATCTTGGATGACAGATGCATCTGTTGTAAAAATCAGCATTAATTCTGAAAAATATTACTGTAAATCTACATCAATCGAGAATATTTTTTGATTTTAGGTATAGTTATACATGTATTTCCAGATACACATGACTTTATAAGTATAATGTTATAAGGTATTGAAAAGAACCATTTTGGATCGTTCTGCATGTTTAAAATAAATTAGGACATCCACGTTTTGATTTTCGGCTAACTCATCATTGCAAATTACACAATAGATGGTTCATGACGAATTTTTAATAAGAAAAGCGATGTTGTAGGGATGCTTAAATTAAAAATTGATCAAAATATAATGGAGATTTTGAAATACCATTTTTCTTTTATTTTTTGAAAGGTGAAAGGCTCTTTTTTTTAAGTAACTGAAATTTGCACCAGCATGTCTTGGGTCACGACCTCCTAGATTGCTGACACAATTCTTAATCTGAGTTGATCATTTTTAATCAAAGGCTGTAGTTTTCTAGCTTTTTCTTAGTGAAATTTATGTCAAAATATAACGTTTAACAACAACGGGTTGCCTGATGTTTTTTTTCAAATTACCCGTACAATAGACATTGTATATATTAAACCACTTGAGAAAGTATCAGTTATTTGGTAGTATTAGGTGTATCAGGTAAGTCTGATTAAAATCATATAGTAAAAGAATGGCACTTTTGAAATGGGACACCCCCAAATATGAAATCAACACTGCATGTGCAGAAATGAAATGGAGCCATCTTAGGGTTGACCCCACGGGATCTTCGCACGCCCCCTGGAGGCCAGGCCGTTAAACGCAGAGGGCGTTGCTGTAGAAATGACGGTGGTCAACACGGTGCTTGAAAACATGGAAATTGAGTCTCGCCTGGTTGCTCGCCTTAAATGTGCTTTAATGAGCAACGAGGAAATGGCCAGTCCGCCTTCGGTTTGAATTATTGGGCTCTTATGTGCCGACCCGAATAAAACTTGGGAGAAATTAAGAACACAAACCAGAGCTTCCGCCTTTGCAACCATTATTATTCTTATTATTATAACTATTATCGCCGTCATCATCATCATCGTCGTATCGATATATCGTATTTAGAAATATCCTGCCGAATTCAGCCTGAACTGCTATTAATTCATTCTCGGGCGACGTTGAAATCGACGAGGAATTTTTATGGGCGAATTAAAACGAGGACAGAAGAAATAGAAATAAAAAACAAAGAGGGCGCTCAATCGAGCCAATTATTATTGCGAAAGTATTTCTGGATCTATCGTGCCTCCCTAAAAAAATAAATCACGCCAATGCTTTCAAAACATTTCCCATAAATGCAATGGAAAAACTTGTATATAGTCCTGGTTTAGCAAATAAAGTGGTAACGCCTTCGCGCAGTGAATAATGGATCAAAAAGTGGATCCGAAATTAAACATTTGTCAATGATGCTTAAGTGGAACCTGTCCAGTTTTATCAAAGTCCATGTCCTAACTAATTTAGTATGGAAACTACATAAGTTTGCTAAAGCATATGAAAAGGCAATTTTCAAATTAATTATGCATATACTATATTTGTGAACTTTCTATATTGCTTTATTCAGTGACCAGCTGATATACATGTACATGTATGCATGCACTTATATAATACTTAACGTACATTTACATGCAAACCGATACAGTCGGCTCTCGATATAACGAACGGCTCGGCTGGTTCCTTCACTATACATGTATATGTCTCTCAATATTATATAGGACTGTTTATAACGAACAGCAATTCGATGTCGTGGGTCAAGGACAATTTAAGAACATCCCATGTTGTGGCAAAAGATTCATATTGTCATTGATTTTAAGGATTGGCTTTAAAAGTTCATTCTTAAAACATTTAAGGGGTATTCAAAATACTACACACAAAAATTCCTCAAGCAGCTTTAGTGACTATATAGACTCTCCATGAATTTTGGCAAAAATTGTATTTCAGGTGTTCAATAGAAGACAATAGAAGCCATTAAAGCCGCATAGCAGCGAAAAAAAGGTGTAAAAACAGACCTCTCAGTATAACGAATCCACTAGTTGTACATGTTAATTAAGTATTAACTATATATAAATATGAAGCTTTATTCTCTTTCAGTCTTTTTGTATATATTTTTCAAAAATGGTATTCCTAGTCTAATATAGCAAGTGGTTAAGCGAGAGGGTGGATTAACCCCTTCCCTAAAATTGTCAATTTCATTTAAATAGGAAGGGGTTAAACGAGAGGGTCAAAATCACCTGAGATGACAACCCTAGCTGTGACCAGTGATATAGGTGGAATGGCAGTCTATAGGAGGGTGTCGAACAGGTATCATACCCCTCTACTCCTTGATGGGATTATACCCTTCTAAAAGGGCGCCATGCATGCAGTTCACTCAAAAGGGTCATGGTCTACCCCCATGGTGAAAGGTTAATGAAAAGATTTTCATTGCCTTCTTGTGTAGTTAATCAAAACGCATAATGAAATATTCCCTAGCATTTTTAAATTTGCCTGTTCATGATGAAGTTTCACCATACCATAAAAAATTACTCGGGAATCTTAAGTAATTTGATAAGCAATAAAATATTAGATACAGAGCTACGGAATACAGAATTGATTGATAGCATGGGCAAGGGTTAAGAGATAATCAGCATTACTGATCCCTACTCGTTTTATTTTTGATGCAATAAATGTGTGCTTTATACATTCGTGGGGGAATTTCCTAATTATAGCCTGTAACAAGCTCGTTATATCGATCCTTCTTCCAATTTGCTCTCAAGCCATTTTGCCAATTGACTTAATTGTGTGTAATTTTTGAACTTCTTCCCAAACAGGATATTGGGAAATAGAGGGTTAGCCATTGGCCCACCTTGATTTTGTTTATGTAGAGGAGAATCGAGTCGAAAAATCTCTTCATCAATTTTGATCTCATTTTAAGAACTTGCAATACAGCCTTCGCATTTTTACAATTCATTGCAATTTGTTGGATACATGCAGTACATTATTTGGAGAAAAATATTAAAACACAAGAATTCGTGGTGTCCCTTGCGAAAAATCTCATTCTACGTTTATGAGAGTATATTGCTTATGACATTATACCACATCCAAATTGTAAATTATAAATCTTGTATACATGTAAGTTTGGATGAAATCTCATAATAGACTCATAAAATCTTATTATTTAGTGACTCGTGATATATTAGGCTCCTTCACGCGAGCGCTGTTAAGCACAAGCCGCAACATAATTAGATGTGCGCATGCGCTGTTCATGCGCGCATCTAATTACGCGGGAAAAGCGTTGCCGGCTTGTGCTTAACAG